>JAAEAF010004736.1:0-112226 GCA_011037195.1 Triatoma infestans | reverse complement strand
CACTTTATTAATGAATAGTGGAACTGAGCGTTTAACGTAAATATTGTTATTGCTGTCATTTTTCGAACAAAAATGGACTATTGAGGTTCTTTCCTCTGTAACTTTTTAGCTACCTGAATTTTGGTGGCAGACGTTGTACTGCAGTTGTAATTCAGAAGGTAGCTTAACTTGTTGTTCCCTCAGAAAAAAAGAGAATTATAATGGATGTGAGAAGGTGAGAGAGAATTAGAGAGAATGGGTTTTAGAGAAATAAACTAGGTGATATGCTGAACACTGTATAATGAATAGTACACACAAACTGTAAGGACTTTACAAGTATACGAGTGAGTAGCGAGAGATATATGTATATAGAGACAAATTGGCTGAGATCAAGAAGGTAGTAGAAGGTTTCTGACTGGTTGTTAACCAGCGAGAACTGTGTAAAAACTGAGAAATTGTGGCTAAGAGATGAGAAAGGTAGTAGAAGGTTGCTGACTAGTTGTTAACTCGTCCGTAAACTGTGTAAAAACTGAGAAATTATGGCTGAAAGATTGAGAAGGTAGTAGTAGAATAGGTTTGCTGACTGGTTGTTAACTCGTCGTAAACTGTGTAAAAACTACTACTTTCGCTCTATTTATATGAATTGAATTGTCCCTTACTACCCTTACTAGTCTGCCCTAGGTGGGGAATAACTAACTTTTTTTGATTCAGTTTTGTGTTTTTTCGCTCTTCGGATCCTATGAATCTATAATATTCGGATCCCATTGCATAAAGTTTTATCTCTTGCTGCATTGTTTTCTTCACATACGCACACACTAAAACTTAACATACATTCGGCTAAAACTTTTTTCCCCTTACTTAAGGGACTTCAAAGTCCTCATACGTTGATATTGTGGCTAGCGCACTCATCTTTGGTGCGAGAATTCGGGGTTTGACCCTCTGTAAGGAACAAAGTCAGTGTTGATCCAGCATCATGAGAAAAGGTGGGAAGCTACAGCTGGTAGCGCACCTTGGTAGCGAAGGCAGAGGAACTAAACGGCGAGGGAACCGTGGCGTGCTTAACCACTAGCCCCTCTGGAAAGCCTTGGCCCTTCACGGGCTGTTGCCCGATAGGTATATTTTTAAGGGACCTCAAAAACATGTTTTTCTTTTGAATAAAATTTCAAAAATTTGACACAACCGCAATACTTCTTGTTACAAAAAACAAGAAATTATTAATAAAATATATTGTAACATTCTAAACGTTGTTTATAAAGTTCGTTCTAAAGTCAAAATAAACTTTTCACCAGGTTGGAGGCTGCTCAGCAATAAAGAAAACAAAGATAACAAAAAAAAATTCAGCCATGTCATTCAGTTTGGTGCCTCATGTTGAAGTACTTTTGAACTGTCATCATAACTAAGTCCCTCAGTCCTATTTGCCTGCTCCCTCACTAGTTATCGTTCCCCCTCCTCTTTCAATACTTTTTGTTTTTCATGTGGGTGGATGTTTTGTCTACTCTGAGAAATGTCATCTTAAATTTGTCCTTCTGTTTTCTACCTTTCGTCCTCTTTTTATTTCATATTTTTTTTTTAACCAGTGACATTTCGAACTAAATTATTATAGTTGATTTGATTTAAATGACAAAAAGACAGTTAATTCTTTTTCTTTCTTTTTTTTCTAGTACACTACTTTCTGTTAGTCTTATTTGTTAGTTTTAATTTAGTGACTGTTATCATTTTTTATATATCCAACTCTGTTAAGTCATTACTTTTATATTTTGGAGTATGTAAGTATGAAAACATATGGTTTGTGTCCCTCTCATTAATTCAGAGAGTTTTAAAAAAAAAACGATATATTTATTTAAAACAAATGGAAATTTATCTGACAATGCTGCTAATGTACCCCCTCATCCATACTTTACCGAAAAATATTGAATAATGATATATAAGGTTGGTTCTTTGTTATTGGAGCGCTCTTCTCTACTCTGTTTTACTTGGGTTGATTCCTTGGTATTTGTTTGTCCCCCCACCACCACCACCTCAGGGCAAATTACATAAAATTAGAAATTGAAAGAAAATTTGCCATTTTATATATAATTGTATTAATTTCTTTTTTTTTTTTTTTTTGTATTTTGAAAGGTACATAACATCAATGGTGCTTTGCACCCGAACTATATTAATATTAAATAGACGCTTTACTTTTTAATAAACACTATATTATTGGAACATTCTAATAAAAAACAATCTTAACGAAATATTAAACAATCTTAATAAAATCTTAAACTTTTTATTTCAATTCAACGCTACTCTACTCTTTTAATTTTGCTTGATTAGTTTGCAGATCAACAACTAATTGATCATTAGTACAGTCATAAATACATTATTTACTTATCATTCTTATCGTATATTCTGATCGTGTAATGTTACATTTATCCTGTGAGTACATTCATCCTTATACAAAGAACATGCCTCCTTATAAATACATTCAGCCTTATAAAAACAACATACATCCTTATGAATACATTCATCCTTATAAATACAGTCATACCTATAAATACATTCATCCTTGTAAATACATTTATTCATTAAAACACATTTACACTTCTCACATACGTCTATTTTCAAGAGAATGGAGTACTCTATATTCCTCACACTCTATGAAGATCCTAAATCTATCCAAATTCACACACGTGCCGGGGTGCCAAACCCGAGCCATGCCCACCCGTCCTAGAAAACAGTAGCTCCCGAGAAATGTTGGGAAGACTCCAGCCAGTAGCAGGAAGTCAAGAGATTCACCACCCCTGCCCCGGCATTGTCTTTCCCTCCACACTTCATTCGCACGCACATTCAATACAACCTATCCTACCCAAACTTCTAAATTCAGGATTAAACTAGCAGTAAGAGAAAGTCATCCATATGGATGAACGCTCATCCATCCGAAATTCACTCATCCGGAACGCTATCTTTTTCTGTTCAAAAATTTGGTGAAGTCACCCGGAATGATTTTTGAAAGTTTTATAATTGTTTTGCTATTCGTTTTGGGACTTTACCTTTCAAACTTTTTTTTTGTCTTCTTTCAAAAATTTACTTGAATAATAATAATAATAATAATAATAATAATAATAAATAAGGATTCATATGTTTTATTTAATTTATTTTTGTATTATTTCAAACCCCGTTTCTTAACCTTGATATTTATTACGCGATTAGATAATCGATTTCATGTGTCCAAGAATTAACAATAGGGAAGTATATATATATTTTGATTGTACAGATTAAAATAACCAGTTTCAAACTGTCACACCCAGTTTGCTAGAAATACATTCTGAAAACCAATGAATTCGAAGTGATACATTTTCTCCTTTCAATTAAAAAATAAAAATTTAAAAAAAAATAAATAAATAAGTAAAATCCTGTGAGAAACATAACACGACTTTCTCTTATTGCAGTAATACAATAAATAATAAATTCATAAATTTTCACTCAGTTGCCAGGAATAGAAGAGGCGCATAGATGTGATGTCAGGTAGAAAATGAATGTGTTTATACCATTATTCAAAAGATAGCGCCAAAACTGTTCCACAAACACAAATTTTATTATCTGGGATTTTATCCGTCCGTCGTAGCATCATGCATGTTGTTTTTTTTGTTCCTGACCGGTTTCGGAATTTTCATCCATCGTCAGAGTAAGGTTATCAGATTTGTGTAGAGTACTTTAAAATTATATAAGTGTTAGAGCCATACATAGTATATTGAAGTAGTACTTTAGAGGAAAGCTTAACGTTGCTCTTCCCCCCAGAAACCTCAGGACTGGACTCCCACGCGTAGGACCCGGGTTCGAGTCCAGCTGTGCTGCCCTTAGATTTTTTCTCCCTAGGAGCCCCCTACAGCTCACTGTCCTGTAATGGACAGTTTTGTCTGTAATGAGAGAACACTGGCTTTGGAGGCCGGCAGTGCACTGAGAAGGGACCCATAGATGGCCTATGGCCAAATGACCATAGATGTTGACGCGCCTTAAATTAAAAAAAAGAAAAAAGAAACCATCAAAAATCAATTTCCCTAGAAAAGTGTTTCAAATAAAAGTGATAGGCATTTATGTGTATAGTTAGTATACGAAGTTTGAAGAAAATCGTTGGAGCCGTTTTCGAGAAAATCGCGAAAAACTGCAAAAATCAATAAAGTTGCGACTTAGGTTGATGGATTTTGAAGAAACCTTCGTGTCAGATGCGTGGTATGGTGGTTGGTAGTAACCAAATGAAATACCAAGTTGGAGAACTTTCTGCGATTTTCTTTGTTCGCCGACAGACATTTTAAATAATTATTTTCGTTCTCAGTGGAAGGTTAAACCATGTATTTCCTGTGAGAACGCAATTTCAATAATTTGGTGGCTCTTCAGTAATACTTCTCTTACTGTAATCAGTAATCTAATTGAGAAATTTTGTTTGTGAAAGTTAGATAGCATTAGAGTCAACACCACCCTGAAGACGTCTATTGCTGCAAATATGGGCAAAATGGCGATTTTTCTAGTAAACCGGCTGGCGCTGCCTCAATTCTGAAGATCTTAATGTAAAACCGTAATATATAAAGTTTTTCTCGGCACAATTCCAAATAAAACTGTTAGCTTTATTAGTATCTGTGCAGTTTGTATTCCAAGTTTAAAGAAAATGATTATAGTAGTTTTCGATAAAAATTCAGAACCATTCTGCAAAGTCTGACCCCACCTTTGGTTAACATATTTTACTTCAATATTGCAAGTCTAGCAGTGCTTTTAATGTACTTTTCAATATTAGAATTTTTTTTGCCGGTTCCATACATTGTAATGAAGTGGTAGTTTAGGGAACAGCGTTGGGGAAACTTTGAAAGTTGCCCCACCCCCAGAATTCTCAAAAATCAATTTTTTTTGGAAAAAATCTTACAAAATATAAGTGATAGAAAGCCGCTATGTGGAGACTGGACTCAAAGTTTTAAGAAAATCATTGGAGTCATTTCTGAGGTATTATGTATACGGAAATATCGTTCTGAAACTACCAGTAATACTTAGTTTTTTTTTTATATTTCGTCCATAATTTTTTTTTTTTTCATAATCGAGATTCTCAAAATAGGAATTTTCGGTGATAACTCAGGTTTAAAATTTGACTAGATCACAGTATTTCCTCTTTACCCATCAGTAAGACAAAATTTAAATAGTTATGATGTGTGATGTGATAGCGATAGCTAGAAAAAAAAGAAGAGATAATTTTTAAATAAATCTAAAAGTTACAACTAGTGGTTGAAAATTGGAAAAGGATCCAGCCAGCCGCTATCTGCAGGTCATGAACCGCGGCAAACCCTTTTTGTATTTCTTTCAAAAAGGGTCAATATACAGTCAAGAGATAATACCTTACTGGCCTACCTGGCCCACCATCTGTTAACAAAGCGTCGCCTCCCGGCCAAATCAGCCCTTGTTAACTACTGACCTCCCCTAGGGTCAATATACCACAAGAGATGTCTTAGTGTTACACGTACTTACACATCAGCGTCGATGTGTGAGTGATGCAAATATAAAACGTCGCTCCACTGGAGGAGGGATTCAGTTCGACTCAGGCATCAAACGTCTACATCAGTTTCCAGATCAGTAGCACCATCTCACATCGCGAGCGCGTCCCTATTTAAGGTTTTAACACTTTACTAACTTCTTTAATATTTTATATTCATTTTATAATTCTTATAGTTATTTACAATTGTGCATCTTAGTTTTTCTATTTTATATCTCTTTAAATTATTTGTTAAAATATAGTATATTTTAATCTCTTACCCTCTAATTAACAATCTCTTACTCATCACTTCAACTTCCGGTATCAATAAAACGATACCAATACAGATGTTTTGTAAAAGCTACCCTTTATGCTGTAATATATAGAACAATAAAAGTTTAACAAATGTCAAACCAGTTTCTAATATAATTTATTCATACAGCTTTTTTTTTATCTGTATAGCCCACTTAATCAGATTTCTTAAAATCAGTCGTTCATATATAAAAAAAAATAAATAAATAAAACTGAACCCAAGGTTAACACTATTCATAAGTTTCTCTCAGGCGCCTTGTAATAAATCTCTTTTTTTTTTTTTACGTACTATCCAATTATTGTGATAAATTTTGTTTTATAAATAAATGAATGATTCCACTTTTATCCCCAAAACTTCCTCAGCTTCACTATAGACAAATAGACTTCAGTAATTTGTTTTATTTATATGTATGTGGTGTGTGTGTGTGTGTATGTTTGTATATATATATATAGAGTTGACTTCATGACCTCTGCAGAGTACTGACTGTCTCTGGCAGTGGTGTGCCTTTATTAGAACGTTTACATCCATAACCTTGACCTTAGAGAATAAAGAAAGGTACACACGATGTTTTCTGTTCTGTTTATGTTAATCTCTTTCTTTCTTCGCTCTCCCTCCCTCCCTCCACCCTCTCCATCCTTCCCTCCCTCAATCTCTCCTTGTTTTATTTTCTTGCACTTATTTGTCTTGTTTGCTATTTTCTTTCTATCATTGATACAAATCTTTCCAATTATTTACAGTTATTATTATTAGTGACTAATGACTTCCCCCTGGTTTTATTTATTTTATTTTTTTTTTTATTATTATATTGTGTTCGTTATATTTTTTTTTTTTTGCTACATTTCTCCCAATAATAGTCATTGAAAAAAAAAAATGTTTGATCCTTAAACACTAAAGTTTTAATTTTTTTTATTCACTAAGAATAGCTTTATAAAAGTTGAATAACTTTGCAACTAATTTACTATCCTAAGAATTTGAAAACTCGTCTACGTATTATCAGAGACGGAAAAGTTCATAAGTTTATTCAATGCAGTAATTAATTGCAGAACGGTATTTATACTGGTGAGTGTTGTTCGGTTCAATTAGTTTTTTTTTCCCTGTAATGCATGTTCTGACGACCTCTGTAGACGAAAGAAATATTATCGCCAAACATATTATACATTCTATGTTAGTGCTCGAGGCTTCCCATGTGAAATAGATACATTTAGACCTCAAAGGCCCCATTGTTTTTTCCCGGAATACACCCTTACAGCAGCCTTATCCAATTGGTGAATCAAGTGCCAGATTCATTTCGACTATCTGCTTTGATTATACAATTCTCCCATCTAAACGAAATTAATTAGAAATAAACAGATTGCCAAAATTCCATATTTCAAGAAAATTAGTAAACCGGAAGTGCCCTTTTTTTACTGAACAGTTGTTTTTGTTTTCGCGATTTTTTTCATAAAAACACTGACGAATTTCATTAAATTTTGCTATACTAATTATAAAAATTTTTCAATTACAATTTTATAAACTACAATAAGAGAAAGTTGTGTGTGTGTGTTTCACACCAGATTTTTTTTGTTTCTTTTAAATCTGTTGGCAGTGTTAAAAAGATAGTTTAAGTTAAAAATTATTAAAAATTTAGGCTTAATTTTAAAACAACTATTCTTTCTTATTCAGTCATTAATTTCATTAAATTGAATAATAGTTTAACTGAATTTTGTTAGTAATTACCTTGTTTGAAATGATTTACCGGAAGTATATATCACGCAATAATTTGTTATATGTATTTTATTTGGCAGGAGGTGCTGACATCTGTTGGCAACCTTCTTTACTCATATTATTGAATGCCTTGTTGGTTTTGTGTATTGGCTTTTTGTGCTCCTATAATATTCATTAATCACCAAACATTACTTTCAATTTTCTTTTATACTTCCCCAGTACTTTAACAGATTATTAAATTGAAACGTATGAATTGCTATAATTGGAAATCTATGTGTGCTATCATGTGTGACTTTCCAGAACTGTTGATATGGAAAATTTAGCGTAACGAATTTTAACAATAGTAAATCGAGTAATTGGTTAAAACTGTGTGCGTTGGTGTGTTGTTGGTAGTGGTGTGGAAAGGAAAAAGATATTGTAATAAAACTGAATATAATTTTTCTTTTTATTTCCTTTCTTGATACAATAATAATTAATATATAAAGCGTCTCATACTGGTATTATTTGATCCACTTATAGGCAAATATATAGGCAATTATCCTTACAAATTTTATACAATTAAGAACATTCTGATCCCCGGACCGGAGTGTGGCAAAACCGTTGAGCCCTATTTCCTATGTCAGGTTCTAAATCGTGTATCTCTAATGCTAAAATTTTTAACCAGCGACAAATATTGTCTCCTAGTTGGTTTTCACCTCCTCTACAAAACTTGACTTCCATGCTCTTCACAGTAAGATGATATGTTCCATATTCTCCCTCCATTAATCTTCATATTCTGCTTTGTGTGTTACCCTCCAGTTCAACATATCGGCAGTTGAACTTCCATAATCTATCATCTAATAAACGATTGTTTAAATATTAGTAAGAAATTTACATCCTTCTAAAAATGGTTTCGGGATAAAATCCATCAAAAGAAAGGTGTGGCCTTCATGAATA
The DNA here is from genome assembly GCA_011037195.1 of Triatoma infestans. NCBI lineage: Eukaryota > Metazoa > Arthropoda > Insecta > Hemiptera > Reduviidae > Triatoma > Triatoma infestans. The sequence goes on along the minus strand of JAAEAF010004736.1, from coordinate 103,803 downwards.
AGTTTTTCAGTTTATCACAATTTTCTCGATAACAGCTCCAACAATTTTTTTTAAACTATCTACCTACCTATTACCTACCTCATATACCTATAACTTTTATTTGAAACATTTTTCTGGGTAAATTGATTTTTGGGGTGTTCTGTGGAAACTCTAGCGTTAAGTGCTTTCCTGTAAAGTGCCACAGCAGTACAATGTATGCTTTTAGCACTTATATAATATTAAAAATCTTGATAGAACTCCAAGTTTGCAGAACTTCGGCTAACCGGAAGTGCCACTTTACAGAATAGCTTTGTTTTTTATTTACGTAGAGTTCTCTCGGAAATGGCTACAACGATATTCTTGAAATGTAAAGATATAAACTTATCACTATTATATGCAAACATTTTTCATCAAAAAATTGATTTTGCAGGGGTTTTGGGGGCATATGCATATATATGACGCTTTTTTTTTTAGCCCATCTAAACTTTGTAAACATTGCAATTTAAAAAACATTGTTTTAATTAAATTGTATTTAATTGAAGCAAGAAAAACTTTTCTTGTATTTTTCTAACAATTTAAGTAGATATTACTTTTTTTTTTTAAAAAGTCCTATCTAGAAAATATTTGAAAAACTAGAAAGTTTGTACAAAGTTAAGTTGTTTTAAAGGTCTGTTTTCTTTATAACATCTAGACACGCAATAGTATTTAAAACTGGCCCTACATAATATATCTATAGGGAAGCATGCGTTCTTCTTTGTAAAGAACTAATGTGGCCAGTGTTCGGACTGGAAATTGAGAAGCTGATGGATATGTTTATATGTATTTTGTGTGTGTGTGTGTGTGTTATAATAATAGATGATTGTTGAGGGAACTGTTTATCAACCATTTTATAAAATACTAGGCTTCACGTATAAATACAATTTGGCTTTTAATTTTGTTGTTTTTTTTATTACTTTTATTACTTTATTTCTCCTTGTATCAACTTTCTTTTTATTTGATTGTTATTTTTACTTTCTCTTACTAAAGTTGGTTTCACTAAAGTTAAAAGTATAGCGGTCGAGAAAAAAAAATCCCGCTTGCTTTCTTTCAATACAGTGGTGAATAAAGTGATATTGCAAAAGTCAAATTGAAAGCGATTTCTCAAACTTTAAAGATCTTTCGTTCAATTTCGTACATAATTAAATTTATGATGATTATGTTTTATGTAATTTTCCTGGATGGAAATGAATTACTGGGATGATAGATAGGTCGATCTGTAAAACTAGAATTGATAGAATTAGGAATGTGACGGTGAGAGAGGAAATGGGAAATTGGTCGAGGATTTGAAGAGATTCAAGGTGAATAGGAAGTTGTTCTGGTTTGGGTCTTTAAAGATGGACGCTGACGAAGTAGCAGAGCGTTTATTGTAGACCTTCGTAGGACGGAGAAGAATAAGCGACGGCGACAGCTTTGGAGTGATGGTCTGCGGAGAGAGGAGATGGCGGGTCGTGGGTCTTAGAGACGGTAATTGGCAGGACACAGAGAGAGAACTGTGGGGAGCCGCTTAGTTTGTATTATTTTTTGCTGTAGACTGAACTTCAAAGGTAATTTTTACTTTCTGGAGGGGATAGCTTGGAGTGGAGAGCATACGGTCCTGGAATAAAGAAATGATTACATGGCAATGGGCAATGAAGTCTTTTAAAGGGGAACATTCTTTACTTGCTCTAAATTTTGGTATCCTTCGAGTGGGGGTGCCCTTCTTCAAGTGCTATGCAAAATTTAACTCCAATAAAAGCGTAGAAAATTCAAATTTTACTTTTTCCAAATTACAATACTTTGTAACATAATATCAAACTTTCACCAAATAAATTTTTAAGAGCTCCTGAAGAAGGGCCCCAATGATATCCAAAATCAAGCACAGATTTTTTTTTTGCTTTAAAAGACTTCTCTGGCAATTGCCATACAATATTTATTTATAACTCAAAGCATGGCGATTTGGAAGGTACTTAAATATCATCGGCCTTAAACTGAATATATCAACCCACCTTTGGCTATTTTGTGCGGCTCGTTTTATCGCGACCTATGTAAAATGGAAATAATAAAAGAAGAAGATATTCGCACGCATCAACAATACGTCACATGAACTGGCTGGTTCCTCTGAAAAGGTTTTTATATTACCTATCATTAAATAATTGATTTCAATAGAACTATTAACAGAAACGCAATTAACATAAAACAGACAAGTTGCACAGATATTAGCGGGACACGGGCGGGGGCACCACTCCTTTTTAAACGTTAAAAATTGTTGGAAATTATTAGAGTGTGTAATATATGGCTTTTATTAAAGTAGCGGAGAACTAACTTGGAATATTATTACCTTGGTAACAGCTGTATTCTTTTTTTCTCTAAACTCGTTCAAGGACTTTTCAGATTGTTTTAATGTTATTCAGATATTAATCTATAATGTTATTAAAATATAAGTTGTACGTGTTTATTATTTTAATAACTATTTCTATTTTATATAGTTTTCATAGTTTAACGACTTGAACAATGGTTTTTTCGAACTCAGAATGTTGCCACAATTTATGTTGTGAAATAAGTACATGACTTTTTCTTACTGCAGTTAATGTAATTATAAAATGGACAAATTTTAATTAAATTAATTAAAATTTTATTAAAAGGGAGCGCTAATATCATTCCAAACTCTGTTAGCATATGAATTTTTAATAGCAGGATGAATGGTGACTGATGATGAACAAACAAACTTAACATTATATTCACAATTAATATTTTACGATTTATTGAATAAAGACCGAGCGAAGGTGATGATGTTGGCAGCGTGATGATGAGTGTAGAATGGTAGCGTTGGCTCTTATGAGTAGCTTAGAACCCTTGCTTGTTCTAACGGAAGATTAGAACTTTCTAATGATTAATGTGCATAGCTTCTAGGTGGGAGATTGGCTATCCAAGTTGAAGCTCAATCGTTAATACATTGCAAGGGCATAGTAGAGGAGGTGAGAAGGTAATGCGTAGATGAAATGCATTTTGAGGCCGATGGTAGCGCCTTAATACAGCTAATATGGAACTACTCAGTCCAGATTTTGTGTGGAGAATTTGTTGGCTTATTTCCATTACAGAATCAATATGGCAGATTGCTCATAACCCACGAAAGTCAGTCAATTTTTCCCACAAAATATTTCATATAAAAGTGATTGTTTTGTATCGGTGCAATTAGTATTCATCCCAAATTTAAAGAAATTGGTTATAGATGTTTTCAAAACATTACAAACTTTATAGAAACGTTTTTTTTTTTCAGTTCCTCGCGTTTTTTCATAAACTGTGCGACTTTTTCATAAAGATTTTCTTTAAAATCTTAGATTTCTATCATGGTTTTTTTCTTTAATTCCAACCAGATTCGGACTTTTGTTCATCACACGAGTTCATCAAGTTTTTGTAGCGACGTTGATTTCCATTTTTTGTTTTTAAACGTATCACTAAGCGAATCGTAAACAATAAAAGTAGATGTCATCGTCTTTGAGAACTCGTGACTGTGGAGGGAAATCCGAAAAAATCAGAATTAAAATATAAGGAGGATGGTATTTCGGATGCAAGCTCATATATTACTAAGCTTTTGCAGACCGAAACTTACAATTTACAATTTTTTCTAAACTTGAGATACTTATTATACATTTTGAAAAATAAACTTGTTTTTGGTACAATTTTTCCGGAATTTAATTTTTTTAAGATTCTGAGAACTGTAGCGTTAGTTTTCTCTCGTCCACTACAATTTCATATTCATCACCTGACGGGGAATTCGAGAACTAAGCAATTAGTAAAAATTCCGACTTTAAAAAAAAAACATCAAAACTGTGTGAATAGCATGTAAGAGAAAAGCCATGCGAGTGTTTCACACCAGAATTTTCATGGAAATATTACCAGTATTCTCCAATTCACAGGGAAACTTATCATTCACACAGGGAGAAATTTGATTTGGAGGGTAGAGCATTTGAATTGCTGATAAATGTCCCATAATTATTCAATTGCAGTCTTGAATTATTTTTGCTGAAATTCAGCGGAAATCGCTAAGATGACCTGTTTTTGTGTGCCATAAGGTAATAATATAGACAGGAAGTTAATAATATTTCCATTCTTGTTAATTACGAACAATTTATCTTGTGCACTTTGAAGCGTATCATTGTAGAAGTCAACTTTAATTTCCACGATTGAACTCATCCAAAACAAGAAATAAGAGTACCCTTGTAAACGTTTACGTTTGGAATTAAAAAAAACAAACAAACAAAAAACAGACTGATCAGCTACCTTTATGTGTAGTATGCGCTTACCAAATTCTAGAATCGTTGACTCATTAGACAGATGTGTGTTCATCTGCCAGAAAATAGCCTGTCATATCGCTTTCACTTGTCTTAGCTATCTTTATCGTATGATATATATATATATTTATCTTCTTCCTTTTATTGTTGTGCCGCTGGAAGGATCTTTAGAAAAACAAATCTTTTGACAGGTCGCTCTTTTTTTTATTAACGTGACATAATTATTGATTAATTTGATAGAATTTTACCGTATTTCCTAGTCCGTGCTGCTTAAAATTATAAGAGTTTTTCTTAGGATATCCGAAGGGAATTTGAAATCTATGGAGAAGAGTAAGCGGATCGATAGGAGATAAAGGGTTGTAACATTTCAGAGAATGTAGACTATTCTTCGTTTATGATTGCTTTGTTTGTTGTTTATCTTGAAATATAATATGTAGCATAGATGTACATATCTATTAATATTTTAAGATCTAAATGAAATATACATACATTATCGCATAATTCATTGCTGTTATCTCCTTGATAGAATGGCATTTTTATTGATGGGTTATTAAATTAAAATTGATTGGCTTCTAAATTAGCAAATTTCAAAAAATAATCGTTCGAGAGTTTTTCGAGAAGATTAAAACAAACAAAAAAAGGCAGCATTGCATTATAGGTTTACCAATATTATTTTTAGGTTATAGAATCCTTGCAATGCTTTTGAAGAAGAAGATACCTTTATATTAGTTTGAACATGGGGTGGGTCACGATGCCAGACACTGCAGTTAATAGAGACTAATGCGCAATGGCTGTTGTGCCTTTACCTTTATATTAAATGGAACATAAAACCATGAATTATTTCATAAAATCGCTTTAAAGAAAAGTTTAACGTTGCAGCTCTCCCTTATTTAAGGGCCCTTTTAGGAAAGGGGTAAGGTTAGGTTTTCCTCTAAAGTGCTATTTTAGTTTATTACACCATTCTATCATCTAAATAATAATAATTAGAATTAATAAATGTATCGTCGAAATTCCGAGTTTTAAAGAAAATCGGATGACCGGAAGTGCGTTTTTACTGAAAAGTCTTCTTGGTAAAGTCATTTAAGTGAGTTTTTGGGGAAGGGGGAGGGAGGATTATGTTTTTCCCTAAAGTCCTATCATAGTTGATTATTATACACAATTCCACCATTTAAACAAAATTGATTAGAAATAAATAGATTGCCAAAATTCCGAGTTTCAAAGAAAATTAGTACACCGGAAGTGCGTTTTTTTTTTTTACTGAACAGTTTTTTCCGTTTTTGCTAATTTCTCCATAATTACACCTATGAATTTCATTAAATTTTATAATACTAACTATAAAATTTGTCAATCACAATTTTGAAAACTGGAGTAAGAGAAAGTTGTGTGAGTGTATCACGCCAGATTGTTTTTTAATTGAGATGTAGATTATCTTGAATAAGTAGTAGGCAAGTTTAAAGAAAATTGATGATGTCATTTTCGAGAAAGTCTCACATAAGCTGCAAAAAAAAAACAACCTGTTGCACTTCCAGTTGACGAAGTTTGTCGTGTACAATCGGATACTTGTACCGGAATATCCACTTTAAATTTCCGACAATATTATTCGCGCACACAGGCTAAAAGCTTCTTTTTTTTTTGCATTCAGGGAAACTTTAAAGCATGTATTTCCGGTGAAAACACATTTTCGAAAGGATTACATGATTACACTTTCTTTTCTTTTTTTAAAGAAAATGTTTAATTAATTTATTTATTTATCCATCCACTCATTGTTTTCTTATTAGCTAAATTTGATATCCTTAAAATTTAAATATTTTATAAAAATTCCAGTTATTTGACATTTTAAATACATAAGTGTGGATGATTTCTAAAATATTCTAAAAATGGACGTACATAATGGGAATCGGGACCGAATTCTATACTATGTTACGTAAGTTTAGTTTATTAATTATTTGTTCATTTTTTTTATTCAATCATTTATTCATTCCTGTTGATATTAAACTGGTTTCCATTTTCAATTCTTAGATCGTTTTCTTACACAGTTGTGACGTAATAACTACTTATAATCGTTTATAATTTAAATTCCTTGTATTTATTCGTTGTTTTTTTAAATATTACTTTGCACATATATATATTTTATCGTCTTTATAAATATATCGATATTTCTGTATTAATTTTATAAAGAAATATATATATTGGTTATTGCGTTGGCTGTTGTCCGTTTATTGAACGGTATGATTCATCTTATATTTTAAAATTTGAATGAAAGAAATAAGACCAAAAAAAAAATGGAATCTTAATGTTATCTGTTTCTAGTTTTTTCGGAGTTGCTTTTTTATTTTTGCAACTTCCTGTTTCTAATTTGATTTTGTATTTATTATTATTATTATTATTCATCTCATTAAATAAGTTTTGATTTTAAATGAATGGGTACATATATATATTTTTTTATACATATACTACTGTAAATGATAAAAAGCAGGGACACAAAAGGAAGTTGTTCCAAGTTTTTGGTTGTAAGCGTTTGTTTCCTTTCAATCAATAAATATATATTATATAAAGTTTATATATATATAAAGTTTTGACTTCCTCCGGAAGTATTTTAATTTCACGAGATTTATTTTGATAGAAATATTGCGGCAGTTATTACAAGTTTGTCAAGATATCTCGCAATTTTTCTGAAGTGAAGATTTACTACACTTCACTTTAGTGTTAATTAATTTTTATTGCATTATAATAAATTCATACACAACATAAACATAAACTTAAAAGCATCAGTTCACAATCGGCTCTGTCTACATTGGAAGGAGTAATACCTGAAAACATTGATAAAACGTAATATTTTCACAATCTGATGTGAAAGATACACTCACATGACTTCCTCGAACTTTACCACCTTCTCAATTCATATCGTCAGATTGTGTACAATTTGAAATTCATGATATTAATAATTACTCTTTTATGGTCATATGTTATGTTGGAAATATTACAATCTATTAAAGGGATGGCTAGCGGGTAGTACAATTTATTAACTCAGAACGCGGAGATCATGGGGGGGGGGTCTAGCAGTGCTGATCTCAGATTTTCTCGCCCTAGAAGCCACTACAGCTACGCCACTGTCCGGTGATGGATGCTGCTCGCTACTCACTACACAACTACTCACTCCCCGGGCGTGTAAAGAAGAGAACTTCGTTCAAACGATATGCGCAAATCTTTTGGGTGACACCTGGCTTTTTACTTTCTCTTACTCCTAGAGTTATATATATATATATATATATCTGTCCTCACGCATTGGTCTAGTAGCTAGCGCACTCGCCTTTCGTGCGAGAATTCAGGGTTCGATTCCCGTGAGGGCAAAGTCGGTGTTGATTCAGCATCGTGATAAAAAGTGGGAAGCTACTGTCAGTAGCGCCCAAAGTAGGGAAGGCCGGAACTAAACGGCATCGGAACTGCGGCGTGCTTAGCACAGCCCCCTATTCAAATCGCGGCCTGGCAAGCCTTGGCCCCTCATGGGCTGTTGCACCCATGCCCATGAAAGTACTGCAATCATGCCAAATTTTCGAAGCATTCACCGGAAATACATGGTACCAATACATGGGAGAACAAAACAACTCAAAAACAAAAAATCTAAACTTGGTATACCGTTTAGGTACTATCATCGCATCTGACTCGGAGGTTTCAGTCCAAATCGGTCAACCGGAAATGCAACTATTATAAATGTTTTTTTTTTCAGTTTTGCACGATTTTCTTTAAGTTTCCTTATATTATTCACACACATAAAACTTAGCAATTTTATTTGAAAATTTGCTTAGGAAAATTGATTTTTTGAGGAGTTCTGAGGAACCCTCCTTAAACTTTTTTTTAAAGTACCACTTCAATGTAACGTATGGTTTCACCATGTATATAATATTTGAATACTGTACAATCATTGCTAAATTTGAAGAAAAGCGGTTAACCAAACTTTGCATTATAGGTTTTTGAGTTTTTTGTACCTTCTCGAGAACGACTATCATGGTTTCCTTTAAACTTGGAATGCTAACTGCACAGATATAAACCTATCACTTTTCTTACACAAGATAAAATGATTTTAGATATTTGTATGAAAGTTGTGTCGCGGCAAATATCAAATTTTGTTTGAATTGATTGAGTATTGTACAAGTATCGCTTCTCTGCTTGTCTGATTAATGCTTGCGCCCCCCCCCCATTAACTATATATATTTTAGGCCAAATGAGTAAACTTTGTCCGATACTGGAGTAAATCCAATCTCTGTTCAGACTCAGCTAATAATAAAAAATCCGAATAGTTTCTATTCAAGATGCATATCTACAGGAATACACACAAATATACACACACTTCTGGGAAACGTTTAAAAATTTTTGGTAGAAATTCAGCAAGTTAAAATCGTTTGTTTGACAATCTTTCAATGAATTTTCAACGACTTGAAAATACGACCATTTTGAACGACTATGTATTGAACTTTTAATTTGATAAATTCTAATAAAAGTTGTAACTGGTTTTGACTTAGCTACTTACGGGATCTACCCTACTTATAACAAGCTACATAAACAAAAACAAAAAAAAATCTATTCCTTTTAGAGAGACCCTTTCATCTTCCTTAAAGGAACAACACTACAGCGATTTTATAGAAAAGGGGGCAAAAAAATGGGTAATTGAAAACAGTAAGGAAAAAAGTAAAGGATTGTTTAGTGAACTGTGGAAAAAGGGTTGGTTCATTACAACAAAAAAGTTATAGTAAATGGGTTGTAAACTAGAACGAAGGTTTAATGTGAGTGACGAGCCCGTGTTGTCTACAGGAAATATAGTAGGGTGGTGACTTCAGTCCGGAAATATAAGCAACAAGGGGTGTCCCCCTACCCCCAACTCCATTAAATTTTGATGTGGATAGTTGACTATTTATTATCTATGAGAAAGTTTTCTTTTTCGCTTCCTTAACTTTATCGGTAATTTATATTAATAATATATAGAGTTTTCATGAACTAGCTACTTGTGCCCATCACTTTTGTATGTTGTTGATAAAATTAAGCAGTAATTCTCTTCTCTTACTAAGCAGTAATTCTCTTCTACGTACTTCTCTTCAGAACTCCTTCATGTGCTTTTTAGCTAGTGTTACTTTCTTCCTAGCTTCTTATTCCAGGTTCTGTGACCTTCTTTTTGATCGCTCCCTCCAGCTTCTTCTAAGATATTCTACTAACTTATGCTTCTTCACTTTCTTTTATCTATGCTAGGTCAAGAACTCCAGATTTCAACATAAATCTTGGACTTCCAATACCAATATTTAGCAGTGATCTCGATAGAGTGTTGAAATTATGTTTCACGATATGATTAGTTCGGTTCGAATAAACAAAAAATAATTTTTCTTACTGCAATTTTTTTTTATTTTATTGAAAGCTCGTCATCCACCTATGGTCATGGGCGCCGGAGCCTTCTGTGCACTACCGGCTTCCGGACAGTGTTCCCTCTTTACATATGTAATAGGATCCGAAGAGAGGGATCCAAAGCAGAGTGAGAGAGACAGGTTCACTCTCTAGTTTAGGTCAGACTAGAGTGGAAGAAACTTTTGAAATACAGTTGTGTTAGCCATAGGGAGAGTCTACCGACAGTCTTGCAGTAGAGTTCATACAGCAGTCACAACGCGTCATCAACCTTTTTCTTTACGTCTCGCTATCATTTTATATATCTTAGTGTAAAGTCCAGGCAGTTTGTGCTGCTTTTCTATTATACAATGTTCAGCTTTACTTCTAGTTTATTTATCTATCTAACCCAACTTCTCTCCTTCTGAGACCTGTTATAACATATAACACTGTCTATCACGGGACAGTGAGCTGTAAAAGAGGGTCCTAGGAAGGAAAAAATCTAAGGGCAGCACTGCTGGACTCGAACCCGGGACTTCCGCGTTGCCAGTCCTGCGCACCACCGCTGAGCTAAACCCTTGCCTCTCTCACAACTATTACAATTTTAATTTCCTGTAAGTGGTATAGTGAGACAAAAATCGACCTACCACTTGACGACTGCCTACGACAGACAAGGTCCATAATATTGCGAGAATGGCAAAGTTTATATGAAAGAGAATCTTCTCAGAAAGGAATGTACCATTTCACTAATATGCGAACTATATCTTTGAGACCTTGGCTCAAGAAATACAAACTATTAAGAGGCCAAATAGTGACACTGACTAGACTACGCACAGGGCATGGACGGACAAATAGAACTATATTCTTATTTAAATTGGTAACGTCTGGTAATTGTGAAGTGTGCAGTGTTGAGGAGAACGTTGAACATGTTATCATGTCATGTAAGAAGTACGAGAGCAACAGAAAAAACTATAAAATATTTACAAATTTGTAGTCGATACAAAGTTATAGATATGAATATAAAGTTAAGATTATTATAGTATTATTGGGTATAATTTCTATTTGTTATTGTTACATATTTATTATTTTAGTGTTAGAGAACTATTCAAGTATATTTATTAACTATATTATACTATAATTGTTGTTATTGATAGAGATTTAGCTAATTATTATTAATAAGTATCAGTATCAGTATAAATGATAATAAGACTGGCAGTACCTGGCAGTATGGGAATGGAAAAAAAAAACAAATTCCTGTAAGTGGCAAAAATTTTGAAATTGAATTTGCCCCCGGAAATGCTTTTCGTTTTAAGTTACCTTGGGTTCAGCATAACTCAAAAAGCGGTAAATTGCAGAAAGTTTCAACTTGAATCGACCAACCGGAAGTGAATTTTTTCCTGTTTTTTGTGATTATCACGAAATATGTTCCAACGATTTTCTTTAATTTTATTATACCTACAATACATATAAAGTGCTACAACTTTTATTTGAAACATTTCTCCGACAAAATTCATTTAAGGGAGGGAGGAGCTGGTTGGGTGGCTATAAACTTTTTCCGAAAAAATCATATAAGAGGGATTTTAAGGGAGGGGGTCAAAGGGTTTTCCTCAAATAGTTATTTTATCCAGCACCTATTCATGAAAATTAAAGACAACTAAACATCTAGTGAGAATCATATACTTGAAGAGAATTAGTCAGTAATAAATTATAGCTACGTAAATTGCAGGAAGAGAAAGTCGTGTGAGTATTTCACAACAAAATTTTTCTCATAATCTAGGGAACCTCAAAATATGTAGTTCCCAAGAAAATTAAGTTCCAAAAATTTGACACGATCGCAGAAAAGAACACGATCGAAGAAAAACTGCCTCCTCCTCATAATGGCAAGAGTAAATCAACTCTGTAGATTTCTAGAAAATCTTTCAATTTGTTTCGAAAAGTTAATTCAATCTTTGATTTAATAGCGCATCATAAACATAATTGATTACTTCAGCAATCTTTTTAAAAAAACACTTTTATAATCCAGGCATTGAGAACATAGAAATTAATTTTCTACCCGCATACATTGAAGAAAAATGATAATAAGTCGTATATAATAAAAACTGTGGATATATTACATACATAGATAACTCCTTAGCCTGGATTGAAGAGAGGGTGGTGGAGGAGATATGTAATTTTTTTTTATGTGTGTGTAATTTTTCTATGTTATGCATGCTAGTGTAATCACGTATATACATACACACATTCCTGGTGTTTTTTATAATCAGCACAACAGAACACATGAAAAAGGAAGGAGTGGCTTTTATTTCCACTTACATGCATGTCTTCTTTTAGTTCTTCAATAGCTAACTACTACGACGACGCTGATGATGATGTTGATGATGATCAGTGGTTGCTGCTACTACAGCTTCAGCTTGCTGTCCTCTCTTCTACGGCATCTTGCTCACTCACACTCCCTCTCTCATACCCTCTTACTCCGCACTAATTCTACCTTGTACACCGTTGATTATAAACCAATTTGCTACATTCCATAGAATCTGGATCACCACTTTAAAAAAAAAAAAAAAAAAAAAAAAACCCTAGATTTCGTTGTCCGACTTCTAACTACATTTACTTCATCATGTTATTTTAGACATGTTTTCTTTTTTTTAATTTACCAATCTTTTAATGAACTAAGAGAAAAGAAAAATATTACTTGAGATTCCAGTTTATTGTTAAAGAATTTTTTTTTCGCTTCTTGTTACTTGAAATAGAGCATCGCTCTTCAACCGGTAAAATATGTTGCTAAAATCCTGAGTTCAAAGAAAATCGATTGACCAAAAAAAGTACGAATTTCCGGAGTTTTTTACTTTCTCTTACTCTTAGTAAGCCTCCACGCTTTGGTCTAGCGGCTTGCGCACTCGCCTTGCGTGCGAGAATTCAGGGTTCGATTCCTGTGAGGGTAAAGTCGGTGTTGACCCAGCATCGTGATGAAAATTGGGAAGCTACAGTTAGTGGCGTCCTAGGTAGCGAAGGCCGGAACTAAACGGCGTGGAAACTGCGGCGTGCTTACCACATGGCCCCCCAATATAAATCGCCGTTTGGCAAGCCTTGGCTCTTCATGGGCTGCTGCGCCATAGGGTTTTTACTCTTAGTAAAATGACGTAGTAAATATGGCGATGATGTCACCTTATCGTAATTGAGCTTTGACCGGATCACATGTTTTGAGAACCCATGAATACAAGAAAAATTGTTTTTAGCGAATACTTTCTGTGTACATTTCAATAGAATATCTTAAAAAAAGAAAGGTTACTGGAAGCTCAAACTTGGAATTCCGCTTAGATACTACTACCGCATCAGACACTAAGATTTCACGCAAAATCCATCAACCGGAACTGCGTCTTTACTGAATGTTTTTTTGTTATTTTCAGTTCTTCGGATTTTCTAGAAAATGGCTTAACGATTTTCTTTAACCTTCACATACTATCTACATACTAAATACCTATTATTTATTATTTTTAACGATTTCCCGGAGAAATTGATTTTTTCGGGGGGTTTTGGAAGAACAATAGCATTATGCTTTCCTCTACAATACCACTTTTCAGTGTGATAATACATGGTTTTTATCACCTACATCATATTAATTAAAATTAATTGCCACTTTACAGAATAAGTTTTTCAGTTTCTTGGAATTTTCTCGAAAACTGTTATAACGACTTGCTTTAAACTTGGAATGCTTGCTGCTTGGATAGATAGAAAAGTATATCATGTCTTACATGATAATGGCCCAGGAAGCTTGAAAGATTATATAGTTCCCAATGTTTTATAATTATTCAATTTTTGTTATTTATTAAACATACATATATACTAACATAAACTTGTAAATCTCGCATACATCACAAGTGTGGTGCGTGACAGAAACATAAAGTTGAAAAGTCAATCTCTCTAAACGAACTAGATAGCTTTACACTGACGATGGAGATGAGTATGCGGAACCGATCAAGAAAAACTAAACAAAAAAATAAGTGGATAAAATCCCATCCTTGCGGATTCATCCACATAGTCAATAATTCAAGCTTTGTTCGACAAATCTTACTCCTAGTAAGAGGAAGTATTGTAATCGTGTCAAATTTTCGATATCTTTGTTTTCACCGGAAATATCCGTTTTAAGGTCCTCTGAGTCCAAGAATGTAGTTTTTAGAATATGGGAAGTGTGTGTGGTGTCTGTGGTATGTATGTGTGTGAACAGCATAGCTCGAAAATGAAGAATCGCAGAAAGTTCAAACTTGATATTCGTTTAGGTATCACCATGGGATCTGACAGTAAGTTATGTCCAAAATTCCTCAACCTGAAGTACCACATTACAAAATGATTTTTTCACTTTTTCGCGATTTTTTTGAACATGGCTCTGACCATTAATTAGAATTGAATATGTTGTTGAAATTCAGAGTTGGAAAAAAAGTCGTATGACCGGAAATGCGCGTTTACTTTAACACTTTACTATGATTTTTTTTTCACTTTTTCGCGAATTTCTCAAAAATGGCTCCTACAATTTCCGTGAAAGATCTACAACTTTTATTTGGAACATTTCTTTGAGAAAATTCATTTAAGGCACTTTTAGGGGAAGGGGGTAGGGTTATGTTTTTCTCTAATGTGCTATCATGATTGATTATACAATTCTACCATCCAAACAAAATTAGTAAACCGGAAATGCGCTTTTAGTGAACAGTTTTTTTTTTCAGTTTTCGAAGAATTTCATTAAATTTGGTACACTAACTATAAAATTTGTCAATTACAGTTTTGAGAACTGGAGTGAGAGAAATTTGTGTGTGTGTTTCACACCAGATTATTTTTCAATTAAATTAGGGAATAAAAAAAAAAATTGAATAATATATTATTCCTCATTGTACTTATGATTACCATTGTTATAATTATTTATATAAAATTAGACAAACATTAACATGGAAATATAATATATCTCAGATTTTTTTTTTTGTTTTTTTCCGACTTATTTTCGTGGAAAATTGCATTCTCAAAAAAAATAAAGATTGCAGATTACAGTCTTTGAATGCTATCTTGTGAATTTTCTCTAACCAAACTCTTAATAATTGAATAAAGAACGGAAATAAATTGAGGTTATTACAACTTTCCACAGTTATTTCCGACCTATTACTTTATTAAACGCACATTATAATTACGATAATTATTATTGTAATACTATATTGAAAGTATTATTGATTTTTTTTTGCTGTTAGAGGAAGTAGTTGCAATCGTGTCAAATTTTTGAAATAGAGTTTTCAAAAATGAGATTTGAGGAGTTATTTTTTTAGGTTAGGGTATCTTCTGAAGTACCGTTTTCCGTAAATTATACGATCCTGTCAGTCGTGTATACACTATTAATAAGAATTAACTGTATAGCCAAAATTCTGAATTTTAAGAATATCTCTTGACCGGAAGTGTGTTTTTATTGAGCGTTTTTTTTTCCAAAGAATTAAGATACCAAAGAGGTTTTTTGCACTTTATAAACTAATTACATACACGCAATATAGGACTATCACTTTTATTTGAAACATTTTTTTTTCTTATATGTAAACAATAGTTATGTTTTTGGCCATTTTTAATTAAACAAGCAAAAATTAGTTGGCTACGACTAAAGAAGAAACTTCTTATTTTTTAAAAAAGTTTATTCGACGTTTTGGACAACTTTGTTGTACTAGGAACTTCAAAAGAAAAATTACGAAAATATTCTGTCCTTCCTGAGGAAGCACAACAAAGGTGTTCCAAAACGTCGAATAAACTTTAAAAAAAAATAAAAAGTTTCTTCCGTGGCCCCAGCCAACTAATTTTTTCTTTTTTGGAGTTTCTAGATTTTAGGGATTTCCTGGGAAAGCCTAAACGTTATGCCGCCTCCTTCATTGGTCGTTAATTATGTTCTCCCAGCTGCACATATAAATATTGAAGTCAATTAAGTTTAGTAACAATTCCAAATTTGAAAGAAATCTGTCGATTCTTGTGTAGTGTGCGCTCTCCTGTTATGATTCTGGTAGAGTACACACACTACCACAAAAATTAAAATTAAAACTAATATTTTCAAAACTTTTAATATCACGCAATTGTAAAAAGATTTATCTCTGCCGATAGGCTGTTTTATCTCTTTGAAAAAAAAAAAAAATATAATGAATAAAGGGATTATTAGCTATAACAGAACGAGCTGCTTACGTGGACACTTTAACATGAGCCTAAATTCTCCTTAATGATTGCGTTTCTGTTTTTGTTGCATAGCACTGCCCCCATTTGTGGCAAGGTTCGGCATCTTGAACTGTATATAAAAGATTATGTGTGCGGAGAGATAAGACAGGACACTTGGTTCATTTGCTATGACAGTCGAATAAGAATTTCTTCGCCAGCATTTCACTAAAGAGTTAATTACTGATAACAGATATTCAAATACAATCACGTTTTAGTTGCAGAGAAGGGAAGGTAATAGTCGTATAGCTGATAAGAATGTAGAAGAAGGTTATTCTTACTAGAGTAGAGGAGCATAGACATATTATAAACACAGTAGATATGAGTAGGGTTGGTAGAGCGCACACTATGCCCCCCCACCAATTTGTCAACAATAACTACGTAAATTGCAGTAGAGAAAGAGGTATGATTGTTTCATCTCACTTCATTTCTGATAATGTTTTGATGAATCGTATTTATGCATTATGGAAAGATATAGAGTCTTTATTATAATTTTTTTTTTTATTTTGTTTTTAAAGTTTGGTAGTTTTTTTTTATAGAGCAGAAATGCTTTCCGGTTTAAGGGATCTAAGGACAGGAAACATATCCGGTAATTAATCACGCACGCACTCTATTCAAAACACTAGGAAATTCATAATTCTAGTATAATTTGTTTGTAATAGAAGCTGCATTTTTTTTTAAGCAAAATGGTTCGCGACATTTTGATTTTTTTTTTTTTTTTTTTTAATGTATAAAAGTTATTGAAGGAATGTAATTAAAGCACCCGTGTTAACGGATGAAGTTTTATACAAATTTTTCACCTATTTATCAACAGAGTACAATCGAAGTTTGTAAAAATAATCTAGTTTTATTAATTAATACTAAAAATTTTTTTTTTTTTTTTTTACTTTCTCTTACTCCTAGTAAGAAGAAGTATTGTAATCGTGTCAAATTTTCGATGTTGAGTTTTCACCGGAAATATCCGATTTGAGGTCCCCTGAGTCCAGAAAAGTGGTTTCTAGCAATGGTGTGTGTGTGTGTGTGTGTGTGTGTGTGTGTGTGTGTGTATGTATGTGAACAGCATAGCTCAAAAACGAAAAATCATAGAAAGTTCGAACTTGATATTCCGTTTAGTTATCACATGGGATCCGACAGTGGGTCATCTGTCAAAATTCCTCAACCGGAAGTACCACTTTACTAGTTGGTTTTTTTACGTTTTTGTGATTTTCTCAAAAATGGCTCCAACGATTTTCTTCAAACTTGGTATATCAACTACACGTACTAAAAGCTACAAACTTTTATTTGAAATATTTCTCTGGGAAAATTCATTTAAGGGCACTTCTGGGGGAGGGGGAGGGGTTAGGTTTTCATTTAAAGTGCTATTTCAGTTTATTAGACAATTCTGCCATCTAAATAATGTTAATTAGAATTGATATGTTGTTGAAATTCCGAGTTTGAAAAAATCGGATAACCGGAAGTGCGTTTACTTTACCAGTATACTAAATGATTTTTTTTCACTTTTTCGCGATTTTCTCAAAAAATGGCTCCGACGATTTTCTTGAAACTTCTAATATAAACTAAACATGCAAAGATCTACATCATTTATTTAAAACATTTCTCTAGGAAAATTCATTTAAGGGCACTTTTGTTGGAGGGGGTGGGGTTACAGCTTCCTCTAAAGTGCTATCATAGTTGATTATACAATTCTATCATCCAAACAAAATTAACTAGAAATAAATAGATTGCTAAAATTCCGAGTTTCAAGAAAATTAGTAAACCGGAAGTGCGCTTTTACTGAACCAGTTTTTTCAGTTTTCGACGAATTTCATTAAATTTCGTACACAAACTATAGTATTTGTCAATTGTAATTTTGAGAACTGGAGTAAGAGAAAGTTGTGTGAGTGTTTCACACCAGATTTTTTTAATTTGCTAGGTTTTCAATGTTTTATTGTGGTGGCCATAAAAATGATGGTAGTGGTGTTACGATGTTATACTGAGTGCCCTAGTGTTGGAAAGCGTCTTTAGTCACAACAATATAAATAGTGTTACCAATGCTGAAATTCCAAGTTTGAAGGGGAAAAAAGTCGGTGATTTTACAGAATAGGTGTTTCAAGTTTTTTTTTTTTTTTTTTTTTTTTTTTTAAATGAACTCGATAACGATTGACACGATTTTGATTTGAAACTTGGAATATTAATATTACATTGATACAAAAACCTATATTACTTTTTTATTTGTAACATATTTTTTGTAGAATTGTTTTTAGGCAATGCTGAGGAATCTGCGACGTTAAAATTCTAATGTTTTGGTTGGTTGAATATAATTGGGCGCTCTCTACAATGTAAACTATTCTCTACCACCTGCCTTGGTAGAATGGCGCTTGTGTTAGGACACATGACCATAATTTGAAATTTAGAGAGAAATGTATTAAGTGGAGTAAGAGAAAGTTGTGTTTGTGTTTAATTCCACATTTTTTTTGTATTTATAATTTATATATTAGGATTTCACGGTGCTTACAAGTATTATTACTTATTATTCTATTCTATGAATTCGTTTTGAATTTTCAACTAACGGTTTACTTGTAAAAATGAACTAGCAAAACAATTCATTTTAAATAGAAGTTAAATAATATCCATTTCCGGTGCTCAATTAAACACCCCAAACTAATTAAATCTTTCAAATTGATATTTGGAAATAATCCTTTTAAAGTGTCCTCTCTCTTTTTACGAACCTCTCAAAATAGAGTTCTTCCGTTATTTCATTCATATTTTAATTTAAAAAAAAAAAAAAAAAATCTGTGGATAAGGATAGTGAGTTTAGGTTTTTTTTTTTTAAAAAAAAAACAAACATATTTTTGCCAACGTTTCGACAAATATATTGGTCTTTATCAAGGCATAAAAATAAGAATTGTTAAAAAATCTTTAAAAAAAACAAAAACCATAAAAAGATTTTTTTTAACAATTCCTATTTTTATGCCTTGATAAAGACAATATATATTTGTTGAAAGGTTGGCAAAATTATGTTTTTTTTTTTTAAAGACCGAATCTCACTATCCTTATTTATCCAGCTGTTAATAAAATTATAAATTTTCTATAAACTTCAATTTTTGCTCATTTATTCTAGATAAATATAGCGGCGGTCAGGGGGAGGGTGTCATGTACCAATCTACGAACCGGTGGCAGTTAGTGGAGAAATGTTTCCGTAAGAGCGCGCCAATAGCATTGAACCAACTCCCATATATTTGAAATTTAACGCCAATTTCGTAGAACTATTTAAAATAAACTTTGGTGGGTGGGGGGGAATGTTTCAAATAAAAGTGATAGGTTTAGCTGTTCAGTTGTTGCAACCGTTTTCGAAAAAAAAATTCAAAAATCTATTCTCTAAAGATTTACTTCCGGTTAACTGATTTCCATCAAGTTCGCAATACTAGCTAGCTATGCTGATTGTATTTATGTGTGTAGATAGTATACGAAGAAGATTCTTTGGAGCCCCCGTTTTACGAGAAAATCGCAAAATGGAAAAAAGCCCTTCAATAAAGTCGCACTTCCTGTTTATAGATTCTCGTAAATCTCACACACACACACACACACACACACTCGCTAAAAACACTATTTTTTTCGTACTTAGGGACACTCAATACATTTATTTCCGGTGAAAACTCATAAAGTTCATAAATTTGACACGTTCGTAATACTTCCTGTTTACCAGGAAATAAGAGAAAATAATAAAAGCATTACTGTTGATAAAATTGATATCAAATCCACTTTTTTCGTCCTGTTATCTATCTTAATAACAATAAGGTTTGTTTGTAATAAAGATCATTCAAAGCACATATTGTTGTTTAAATTATTCCCACTTGTGGTTTTTACCTATATTGTAGGGCTAATAACCTGAATTCATTCATATGTAACCCAATAACTTGGAAACATAGTATATTTCAACTAATCATATAATTTGATACTGATATATATATATCTTATGTAAGTTCTCAGGATAACTTGAGACACCTGTCTGTTCCATCTTATAAATATGGCAGGTACAAATAAATAAAAAGAAAAAAAAAAATTCATTTATGTATATTCTAGTGAACTGCTTTCTTCATAAATAATATTCATACTGAATGTTTAATAGTAGTTCGCCAATAACCACCTCATCTTTGTTTTTTCTTTTTTTAGTTCTTCAGTTCTCACGTTAAGAAGATAAAAAGAACAACAGACTTAAGTAGTTACGATAACAATCTCATCATAGCTTTTTGTTCCCATCCATATACATACATACTTATGTACAACTCCGTCATATTGGTTGGTGGGGGAAGTTACTTACCCTCTTGTACAAACAAGTACAATCATTATAATCTCGATTTCTGATGTCATTACTGATATTATTTTATTGTTATTACATCATAATTGATAATATTTTTATTTTATTGTCTTAACATAATGTTTTTAATTATCATGTACTTAAAGAAATGGCGTCTTTAATGTTGCCTAGCATTTTCATTCATGGCCAATTCAGTTTCATATTCGAGTGTAAGTTTTGAAATGAAAGAACATAATATTAAGGATTTTTCTATAATTATTCAACTTACGAAATAGTTATTAATAAAATCGTCAAATATGTATATACGTATTTTTAGTTCAAAAAAAAAAATTCGTTAGCGTTGTTATCAAGAAAAACGCGGAATCGAAAAATTAAATAATGTGGTGTGAAACACTCACACGCCTTCTCTTATTCTAATTAACGCAATTTAGTCAAGAAATGGTTAGTTGGGCTGACAATAAAAATGTGGTGTGGATTTTAGTTGTACACCGGTATGGCCTTATGTGAAGCGCTCTACGACAAAACTAAGTAAGCTTGTGCAAATTTAAATTTAAACTGACTGACAGACCCTCCAAAATACGACTCCAAAATCAGTTTTTCCAGAAAAATGTTTCAAATTAATGTGAAACGTTGTTTATACGGTGTTAGTGTTAGATACAGAATATTAAGTTTGAGCATTGTGCGACGTTTCCTTTTTGAGATATTCTGTTAAAACACATACATATGCACTTTTAGATCATTTTTTCCATATTCAGAGGAACCCAAAACATGTATATTTCCTGTGAAAACACAATTTTAAAAATCTGGCACGATTGCAATACTTCCGCTTTCCTAGGGGTTAAAGGAAGTAAAAAACTATTTAGGAAGCATGCCTTTCCGGTCAGTCCATTTTCCTTCAAAACCTGAATTTTACCAACATAATCAATATTCTCCTTAGATTTTTTTTTTTTTTATAAATTTTATGGCGTCGACTGCTCTGGTTAAAGAGCCACATACTTTGTCTTACTAAATCTACTATGTTTGGAGCAACATTTGATGTTGTGATAAGACATACAAATTTTCCCACTCTAAGATAGCCCCTGAAGAAGGCAAAAAATGTTTTTCGAAATGTCGCGTTATTAATAAAAAACAAAAAATTTTTGGTGTTTTCTTGTGATACCCGCTGGCCGATCAGCCAACTAACAGATACATTGATCATTTCTAACGGCCAACAATTGCTACAATTTGTTAATTACTAATTAATTATTGTAATTCATATCTCACAGAAGCTGGAGGATGAAAAAACAATTAATATATAGATTCAAAAAATATATTATTAAAATAAACAGTATATTATATCAAAAATAAGTAAATAAATACAATATTGTGATATAACAACATATAAAGTGTCTAATCATTTAGGAGAAATTACTTTTTATAAACTTTTCTTTACTAATTACTTTTCATATTTTACATATTTACTGACTTGAAGAAGGTTGGGTTTCTTGGGGCACTTCCACCACTTACTACTGAACATGGCTTTTTCTAATGACGGACTTCACTCTTTTTATGGTACAAATTTTGAACTGACCCCTTTCCCAAAAAGGGTACACCTTATATATTCTACCTCCACCCCGGAGAAAGTGAGAAGAGGGAAATTCCCTTTGTCCTAAATAAATGTAGTGATAGGAGTAAGCAGGTATCTCTGACTCAACTAACTGTTTCTTTTGTGCCTTCCAACCTTCAAAAAACCTAAATTTATAAATATATACATCGGAAAAATTTCTTACTTTACAATCATAAAATAAATAACAAGAATATATTTCGATACAATTTACATTTATTAATTCGCCCAAAGATGTACACATTACACTACTTATACGGGTGACTTAGAATATTGGATATTCCTCCCGCCCGTTTAATGGCTAAGTTAAAATTCTGTACAATATTTACACAGCAATCACTCTTCACATTCATACAGATTATGGGGTTACCTCTAAGAGTCAGCGGTCTCACGAGTTAAAATAGTGCAAGAAAGGTCCTTACATTTTATAAAACATGGTGTGTACAACAATACAACTGAAACGATTAGAGTGAAGATGATCTTTTTTAGAGTGAACTCTATTGTTACCCCTTGCTCAGAACACTGAAATTAATTTCCACAGTAATTGTTTAAAAAAAAATTGATAGAAAATTAAATTTTTTTGAATACATATGCAAATTTTAAATAAAATCATCTCCGAAAGTTTTACCGAAAATCGCAAAAAAAAAAATCTGAAAAATCCACTCAATAAAGTGGTACTATTCGATTTGAAAAGATTTTGTCTTTTTCTTAACAGAGGATCTCAAAATGCATATTTCTGGTGAAAACTCGATATCTTAAATTTGACACGTTCGTAAAATTTCCCTCCATAGCAGCAATACTACACTATTCAAAGCAACATTGCCTACCACTGATTCTTATTCAGGAAAAGAATAAGCCCCCAGGAACAAGCCGGATTGGAGCTAGTTCTCGCGTGAACGTTCCTGCTGTAGCACAAGGGGCTAAAGGGAGAAAATGTGGTCAAAAGAGCGAGCCATGGTTGGAAAAAGTAATAAAGACTGAACAAACAAAATACATTTCCTCTAGTACTTTGCATATTTCTTTTGTGGTTTTTTTTTTAAGTAGTATTGTATAATGTACTTAGTGGAGTAATTTAATACTTTAAAAGTCTATCATAAAGTTTGTTTATTTTGAATCATATGGGAAACAAAAGTTTGAAGAAGAAACAAGACGTGTACATAACAACATAGAACAAGTATTTCTAATGGCTATGTATGTATAGATAGATATTGGTTGTCACATCACATCACATATCCCCCCCACCACCATGTCAATGTCTCTCTGAAGCACGAACATACAATAGTTTTGTACATGATCGCCATTGTAATATCTGTATTTTACTGTTTCTTTATCACATGTATGTTAATATATACTGCTGCTAGTTCTATTTGGAAATTTTTACTAGTCTTTTAAATAAATGGTGTGAGAATCTATCGCAGCATTTTTATTGGTGGAATTTTTTCCAGTGGGAGAATGTTAAAACGAATGAATGATTGGATAATATTCACAATTTCTTCACTTAAACAAAACAAAAACAAAAAATCTGGTGTGAAACACTCACACAATTTTCTCTTACTCCAGTTCTCAAAATTACAATTGACAAATACTATAGTTTGTGTACGAAATTTAATGAAATTCGTCGAAAAAATGAAAAAAACTGTTCAGTAAAAGCGTACTTCCAGTTTATAATTTTCTTGAAACACGGAATTTTGGCCATCTATTTATTTCTAATTAAGTTTGTTTGGATGATGGAGTTCTATAATCTTAACTATGATTGCACATTTTAGAGAAAACCATAACTCCACCTCTCCCCTAAAAGTGTCCTTAAATGAATTTTCCCAGAGAAATGTTTTAAATAAAAGTTGTAGAATTTTGTATGTGTAGTTTATATAAAAAGTTTCAAGAAAATCGTCGGAGCCATTTTTGAGAAAATCATACAAAAAGTGAAAAAAATTATTTAGTAAAGTAAAGTGGTAAAGTAAACGCACTTCTGGTTATCTGATTTCTTTAATATTAGGAATTTCAACAATATATTTAATTCTAATTAACATTATTTAGATGACAGAATTGTATAGTAAACTGAAGTAGAACTTTAGATGAAAACCTAACTCCACCTCTCCGCCAAAAGTGCCCTTAAATGAATTTTTCCGGAGAAATGTTTCAATAGAAGTTGTAGCTCTTTGTATGTGTTGTTGATATACTAAGTTTAAAAAATATCGTCGGAGCCATTTTTGAGAAAAACGCAAAAAAAAAACTAGTAAATTGGTACTTCCGGTTGAGGAATTTTGACAGATAAGGTACTGTCAGTTGCCATGGTGATACCTAAACAGAATATCAAGTTTCAACTTTCTACGTTATTTCGTTTTTGAGCTATGCTGTTCACATACATACATACAGAGGCCATTTGCTGAAAACCACTTTTTTGGACTTAGGGGACCTCAAAACAGATATTTCCGGTGAAAACTCGATATCGAAAATTTGAGACGATTACAATACTTCCTCTTACTAGGAGTAAGAGAAAGTAAAAATCGTGTGAGATACCCACAAATGAAAAAATGTAAAATTGAAAAAATGAAAAAATTTGAGTATTTCTAATGTATATTATATTAATAAAAGTACCCAAACGATTTTCTCTTACGCCTTTTAATATTATTATATATAAAAGAACCAATTTTTACTTGTTTGTCGTAACCTAAATATTTAGATGGGGGGGGGATAAGTATCTATCTACTAACTTTAGCAGGTAGAGAAGTGATTATATTGTGGCCCAGTAGAGCGCACTCAAAATAATCAATAAATCACAATTTTCCAAAAATTTTTTTTTTTTTTTTTTTTTTAAATGTTTCAATTAAAAGTAGGTTTATATCTGTGCAGTAAGCTTACCAAGTTTAAAGGAAATCGTTACTGTCGTTTTAGAGAAAATTGCAAAAAAAACAACCTGGAAAACCTATTATTCGCTAAAATCGCTGTACCGTTAACCAATTTTCATCCAAATTTGGAATTGTAGCAATGTTTCTAATGTATATTAATTATTAACTTTCTAGTTAATGATAGATTTTTTTTTGGCAGAAACCTTTATGGGTGACGCCGAAAGTAGTATAACCTATTTTGAGCTTTCGGCGATTTTTATAGTTTTTGAGTTATCTCGTTCACGCACATACCCACAGATACAGACCATTTCCTTTTTTCGTACTCAGAGAACTATAAAACAAGTATTTCCGATGAAAACTCAATTTTGTTAATATAATACGATCACAATACTTCCGCTTTTTAGTAGCAGCAAGAAAAAGTAAAAATGTGGGGAACTACAAATAATAGCGAACCTTGTAGCGAAGGACAGAAACTAAATGTTAGAAGGGACCGTGATGTATGACCATATACTCCCCAACAAACACGCCATCCTTTCCGTGCAGTTGCGCTATGGCGTTTGCCAGTTAATACCTTTGGGTTTAGTTTTAATTTAAACACAGAATATTTGAGATATGTCAGGACTTATTTTTTGATATTTATAAGGGAACTTTTCCGTTTATAAGGAACGTCGATTTTGTGGCGGAGAATTTTGGATTGCTTTTTTTATTTTGTTCGGTAAGAAACGTATTTCTTCCGAAATTAGACTTCCTCTCATTTCAAAACTACTACTTTTGGATAAGTTTTTAAATAAAAAAACTTGCCATAAAATGCCGAGTGAATAATGTAAGCTTTATAAATGATTTTCTGGTAAAATTTACTGCAAGTCCTAGATAATAGTGGAAAAATAGAGAGCTAGTTTGAACAGTTTTTTCCTTTTTTCTGAAGTAGTTTCTCATAATTAATACTATATCTTTGTTATTTAGTATTAGTGTTTTGTGTGTGTGTGTGTGTGTTTATAGTGTATTTTATATAATAGATGGACAATACACTTGTCTTCTAATTCTCTCACATGTTCTGTAGACCATGACTTGAACTTCCCCTTGCAGGAAGTACACCTGAGGATATGTAATTTGGCAGCTTTACTTTTTCAAAGTAAGAGAGAGAGAGTAAGAGTGAGAGAGAGACGTAAAACTTCTTTTCTTCTTTTTTAACTGCAATCGTTCTCACATGAATTAAAACTTATTCCTGCCACCCCCTTTCTACATCTATAGCACACCCATATAAATCTACTTTATTATTTCCCTAATTTCCCTTGAAGTTTATCACATCTTCCTCTAAGTTTACTTCCGGAATAATACTGTTGCTTATAAAATTTAGGGAAATGCTTCTTGCTTAAATAATTAAGTTTTTATCTTTAATAAAAATTTATTCATTAATTTTCCCTAACCCCCTTTAATAAGTAGTTAAGAGTTCATTGACTTTAAGTAGCGTCCAGAAGTTTTAAGACTTTTTTTTATTTAAGTAACTAAACATAGTTTTTGAAGGGCTCATTTCATTTTACAGATGACAATTTCTGGATTGTTTCTGGAGTCGTTCACTCATTGACTATTATAAGGAAGGTGTCTTCTTTGGTTTTCTGTGTGCTCCTAATGAGTCATAATTAGCTACACTTCTAATATTGCGAATATAATCATACATTGAAGTTATAAAATCTTTATCTTTTTATCTTTCGAATTCTATGAATTTTAAAGGAGACAAAAAAATCATAACTTCAACCTACAACAGTATTTTTCTGACCCTGAAAAGAGACGCCAGTAATTTGTTCTTCCCAATTAGAAATTGCCGCGCCTCACTGCGAAACATCATTCTTATCCCTCCCACCTTTTAACAGTTTTTTAAATTTAAAAAAAAATACTCTCTCTTCATTTCAATCACAACGTACACTCCTGTCCTAACCTAAAGTTATATTTATCTGGTCTCTTCCTAGATGCCTCTACAGCTCAGTGCCTGGAGATCGGAGGCCGACGATGCACTGTGAGGACTCTGGGACCGTTCACAATAGATCTTTCAGGTCGCAGTGCACAATCCTTTTTAAAAACTCTTAAAAAAAGTGAAATGTATTTATGTATGTAGATAGTATACGAAGCTTAAAGAAAATGGAGCCGTTTTCTAGAAAACCGCGAAAAACTGGGGGAATAATATTCTGTAAAGTCGCACTTCCGGTTGATGGATTTTGCTCGAAACCTTTTGTTAGATGGAAGTGCATAAACGGAATATTATGTTTAAGCTTACTGGGATTATTTCGTTTATGTGGTATTTTGTTCTATTCACACATACCGACCCATTCGCTAAGTATATTTATTTGTTTTAATATTTAGGGAACCACAAAACATCTATTTCCGGTAAAAACTCGAATTTCTAAAAAATTAACGCGATCATAATACTTCCTCTACACCAGGAGTAATATGAAAGTTTATTTACAGTTTGTTTTAGTTTAGAAGACTTACACATTAACTAACAGAGAGACTAAGTAAGTGTTGTAAAATTCTAAAGCCAACACTGTAATTATATACGTGTATCTTATCCAGAGGATTATAATATTGGATATAATATTTCATGATTCATTTATTTTTTTTTTGTTCTACCTGTTGCTTTTTAATAGTTTACCTTTATATCCTTTTGTACTTCCGCTTAGTTTTGTAAAAGGAGTCTGTTACCTGATTGTATCAGACTTTCAAAATTGAGGTTTCATTGGATATATATGATTCTGTGACTAAGGAAAAGAGAATTCTATGTGTGAGTCTAAGAAAAATCGTAGGAGGTTCAATTTGATTATCTTAGTGGATCCGAATACTCTTGGTCAAAAATGCTTGAACCGGAAATCCTGCTTTACATTTTTTTTGTTTTGCTGTTTTCCATGTTTTTCTCGACAAAGTCTCCAACGATTTTATTTAAACTTTGTATATCAACTACATAGAAATAATTTTTATTTGAAACATTTTACTTATATTTGAATCTTTTATTTAAAGAGATACTGATTTGATAATGGTGCGCTCAGGGAATGTGAACAGTGAAGCTTCCCTACAAAGTCAAGATTGTTATTCGTTTTTATTATTTATTATTATTATTATTATTATTATTATTATTATTAGGTCAATTAAATATATTGTGAAAATTTGAACCTTGTAGAAAATTTATTTTGGTTATATTTAAATTATTAAAATGGTATAAGAGAAAGTTTATGAATGTTATTACTATCATTCTTCGTAATATATGAATATTACTATTGTCTGATTGGTGGCTGAAATATCTAATTATTTTTTTAAACGTTATCTTTTCAAATATGACAGATAAACGCAACTTTCCAATTTTTATATACGAAAAAGACGATGAAAAAGTTTACATATTGGCTTGATAAATTTTGAATTTTATACGTATTATTTCTATTGTTCCAATATTGTTGTACTGATTCATTTCAATTCGGACATATTTTAATGTCAATTTGAAGTCAAAGCGTGAATTTGAAAGAAACTGTATTTACTCGTAATAAAAGAATGTAAACTTTCAAAAATTATGGTTCGCGAAATCATTCACAATAAATCAACCACTGACATAATTTTTATTGCAGCGCTTAACCAGACCAATTTGGACTTTTTTTTTATAAAAAAAAACTAGTAAGGAGAAAGTTACATTATTTTGGTCTCAACAATGTGGAATGTTAAGTACTGCTCACTTTAACAACCCTATAATAATTTTATGTAGAATGGTTTGGAACTAGTGTAATGAAAGCAATAGCCAGCGAGTTCGCCACAAGAGAGCTGGGACTCAATAGTTCTACCAGCAACCGCATCAGTGCGTCACTATCACGCTTCAAGCGTATGTCAACTACGCATTACACCTTCTCTGTTATGCCATAACAGTTTATTGGCTTCAACTACGAGAGCACGAGAGCCAATCTCTCACCTAGAAGCTGTCTCTCTTCAACATTAAAAGGTTCACCAAGGTAAACCATTGTTACTACAAGCAAGAGTTCTAACTCGTGTAACTCTTCAAGCGACTCTCGACAGCCAACGCTACACGGCTGCTCCATTCTACATTCATCACGCCACCAACCAACAATCATCGTCTTAGTTCTGCAATCAATCACTTCACTTTCATTATCTCTTGTCTCCTTCTTACTTAGTAAAATCGTACAAATATCAGTTGTGAGTGTAATGTCAATTCGTGTGTTCATCATTTTCAACATTCATTAACCATCATTTCATGCTATTATAATAAAAGGTTTTTTATATTATAATAACATGATTGTCGCATTAATGAGGAACATGAAAATATGGAAAAGAATACAAACCAGTTCTCTATTTAATTCGCTCCTCTAAACCAGATCAAAATGGTCCTCAGAAATTCCTTTTTCTGATCATCAAAAGTTTGAAGAGTTTTTATTTTTATCATAAGTAATTTTGCTAAACAGTATAAAACTGAAGATAATTACTCTATTTTTTTTTTTTTTTTTAAATTAATACGCTAATTAATAATTTAGTCGGTGAGGAACTTGAAGCGTTAATTATGTGGTTAATTTATTGTGTATCTTGCCACTGCATGTGAAAGTTTGGTATATTTGTGTTTCAGTGTATGTTTCTCTGTTTCGAAGTGAGTGCCATTGTTTGCAAGCTACATTATTGTTCACACCATTTTTTTTTATTTTCTTTTTAATAATCATTGGAGATGAGTAAACCTTGTATAAACCCTCTTTTGTTTATAAAAATCTAAGAAGTTTAGTCATTTTATAAGTTAGTGTAATATTTTCAGTACGAATTGTACGTGCCAATATTTTCGTTTACGCTAATATTTGAAAGTATATGTTACTTCTGTTTATAAAGATATGAATTTGTCTAGAGATTTCGGTATTTTTGTTGTTTTAGCCAAACATTTAAAAATTTAATTACTTGTATCAAATTGAAAAGTTATATAGAATTAGTGAGATTATGTCCTTCGTTGTTGCAGTGACGAATTAAAAATACGATTGAATATGTTCAGCGTGTAAATTATATAAATTCTTTATATGAGAGCTGTTCTTCTATTCTGTTGACAAATAATTGAGCTAATTAAAAATGTTAACATTAAAAATCTGGTGTAAAATATTCACGCGGTTTTCTCTAATTGCTATTAACATAGTTTATAATAAACGAAGTTTCCTCAGACTTGGAATTTTTTACTAAATGCTTAGTAGTTGTTTTTTTCAATATTTGGTACGAAGAGAGAATCTCAGCTTAATAAAAACGACACTCGTGAAGGAAACCTGATCTTCTAGTACTTCCGGAACTCCCCTCAGGTCAATTTTCTCAGAAAAAGTTGCATAGATAGGTTTAGATATATAGATCTATAGCTATGTACATATCTGTATCCATGTTTAAAAACCCTAAGTTGGTGTCATAATGAGAAAATACAATAAAATAGCAGCTGAATAAAATCATAACAAAATATGCAAAAGCTCGAAACCATCATATAGGTTTCAGAATCGTATAATATATTAAAATGAAAATCTTTACATCTCCCGTCTCCTAGGACTCCTACAAGATAATTTTTTCCCCAAGTTTTAAAAGGTTTCAGATAAAAGTGATAGATCTAAATGCGTAGGTAAAAAAAAAATTGAAACATCCAGTTAATAAAGTGACATATATCCGGTTGAACGGCCTTTTCAAATGAAAACCTTATTTATCGGAAGCTCTGGTAGCATTTAAATGAAATATTAGAATTTTAAAATTCTTACAAGTTTCCAATTTTTGAATGATTTTGACAACAACACACGTACACAATTTCCAAAAAAAAAAAAATCACATTTACACAGACCTAAAGTAGATTTCAAAACATGTAGTTCCGGTGGAAACACTATTTTCTTTAATTTAAAACTGCAGTCGCCAAAAAAAAAAAAATTGCCCGTAATCGTACTGTAAATCTGTTTGTATGCACTACACAGTCTGTATGTTTGTTCGTACATTAACTTAAACAAACAAAAAGAAGTGATAAATATATTTAAAAGAAAGGATTTTGTTAATGATAAATTGAAGAATACTACATAAAAAGTGCCTCAATTTTGGCAGTTAAATTGGGGTGTTTTAAAATATTATAATAAAAACTCAGGTTATCGGTTTGACCGTAGTGCGGCGCCTATCATTAGACATGCAATCACAGCATGTAATGCTAGACTGTATAACTCACTGCTTTAAAGGCGCTTCGTGTATCATCTTACATTAAATGGAAACTTTTATGAATTAAACACAAAAATTATTATTTTATTTATCTTTAACCACAGTATTTCTTTCAATAATTGAATAATATTTTTAAAAGTGTATATTTTAATTTAATATAAATAATACTATGACCTTTATTACTTAGGATAAACATCGATTACATTATTAGGTCTTCTGATTTATCTGTAAGATTTCATTTTATCATGCTATTCGTATATACTTCATGTTATTTTAGAATCTATTTCGCACTATATTCTTGACTTCATGTTGTGGATTTTAATGAGTATATTTTAATAGCGTCTGTATTTTGATTTTTTTCTTATTGTTGTAACCTATCAAATTTTCGAAATTGAGTTTAGAGGGAAATATATATTTTGAGATGATTTGATTACGCAAAAAAAATGTTTTTAGCCAGTAGTCTGTGTGTGTATGTGTGTGTGTGTGTGTGTGTGTGTGTGAGAGAGAGAGAGAGAGAGAAAATAAGTAGCATAAAACTGAAAAAATCGTAGAAAGCTGCAGATATTCCG
This sequence comes from Triatoma infestans, assembly GCA_011037195.1. Lineage (NCBI taxonomy): Eukaryota > Metazoa > Arthropoda > Insecta > Hemiptera > Reduviidae > Triatoma > Triatoma infestans. The sequence goes on along the minus strand of JAAEAF010004736.1, from coordinate 72,418 downwards.
TTTACACACATCCGACAGTTGATATTTTCCACCACTATCAAACAAACCGACCAAATCGATTTCGGACGACAAAATCTATCAACCGAAAGTGCGACTTTACTCATTGGTTTTTCAGGATTTTTTTTTTTTTGCGATTTTCTGTAAATTTCGTATGTGCTCCTATATACTCATATATACACATGAACTCCTATCACTTTTATTTGAAACATTTTATAAGGAAAGTTGATTTTTGGGGAGGGATGACTCTAGAGGGTGGGGGTGGGCAGCAACTTCAGGCTTTAATACCACTTCAATAAAATTGTAAGGAACATCAATTTGAAGAAAAATCGGTTGCCCGGAAATGCAGAATTGGTTTCTTGATTTTTACTTTCTCTTACTCCTAGTAAGAGGAAGTATTGTAATCGTGTCAAATTTTCGATATTGAATTTTCACCGGAAATATCCGTTTTGAGATCCCCTGAATCCAAAAAAGTGGTTTTTAGCAAATGGTCTGTGTGTGTGTGGTGTGTGTGTTGTGTGTGTGTGTGTGTTGTGCACTGTGTGTGTGTGGATCTAATGTGAACAGCATAAGCTCTCAAAAGCAAATCTCGAAAGTTCCAACTGATATTACTTTTAGGTATACCATGGGATCTGACGGCGCGTTAAGGTGCCAATATTCCCTCAACCGTAAGTACCCCTTTACATAGTTTGTTTTTTTTTTACGTTTTTGGATTTCTCAAAAATGGCTCAGACGATTTTCTTGAAACTTCGTTTACAAAATAAAAATGCAAAGATCTACATCTTTTATTTAACACATTTCTCTGGAAAAATTCATGTAAAGGCAGTTTTAGGGGAGGGGTGTGGTTGCAGCTTCCCCAAAGTGGTATCATAGTTGATTATACAATTCTAGCATCCAAACAAAATTAATTAGAAATAAATAGATGGCCAAAATTCCAAGTTTTAAGAAAATTGTAAACCGGAAGTGCGCTTATACTGAATAGCTTTTTCAGTTTTCGACGAATTTCGTTATATTTGGTACACAAACTATAACATTTGTCAATTATAATTTTGAGAACAGGAGTAAGAGAAAGTTGTGTGAGTGTTTCACACCAGATTTTTTTTTTTTCATTTTTTGGACTTTGAACGCTAAACCGCGCACAGATAAAAACGAAATCGCTTTTATTTGATTTGTATTTTTTTCGGGCTTGAGGGTTTTAAATGTTTAAGTTTAAATGTTACTGGATTTTTGATATATTGGATTTGTTCAGTGTTGTAATCCTTTCAACAACTAATACTACCTGTCTTGGATAGGAACACGGGCCCGCCCCCACCAGTTCCATGTTTGTGTTAGGGCAAATGAATAAAATTTAAACTTTAAAGGAAAGTGAAAACAAAAATAAAAAATTCACACCAATTTCTACCTTTTTTCTTTTTTAATAATGAAAAGTTGTTGCTTTCATTTTCACAATGAACTGTTGATGAGTCATTGTAGACGGTTGTTTAGAACAAAAACAAAGAACAAGAGCGGTTATTTACCTATATCCATATAAAGAGGGCGGACAGACAGACACACAATAACATAATGATGATAATAATCCAAGTAGAAAATAAAAAGAGTTGTTACACCCACCGTTTTTTTTTTTATTAATCAACTCTAAAAGGAGCCAATGGATTACTGCTTATCTGCCTTAGTGGCTACCAGTTTTTATTTCTTTATATTCACTATCATTTTACAATGGCTAAATCATAATTTTTATTTCATCATATAAAATACGCCTTTGCATTATTTTTACCCACACGTATTTTTTTAGTGTCCACAAATTTTTTTAACTTTTACTACCTAAACCCATAATATCCGTTGTATGTTGTATGATTTTTTCTTATTTATTTCTCAATAAATTTTGTTAATTACTTGTTTATAGCATTTGTAATTGAAGATAAATAATTTATAGAACATTTTTTACTCGTTCTCATCGCAGACATGTCAACAACAAAAATATTTTGTGGAACATTCCCGCCTTTTTCTCATACTGTAATTCTTACGGTTCTGATTGGTCAAATTTTGACTGATTGGGGTAGTTACCTCAAAAAAAAATAGAATAAAAGCAGATGGAACCGGCCCACAAAAATAGACAATACCTTTCGCAAAAAATTAATTTCATATTGAACATGTATTTCTATAATACATGTGAGAAGGAGAGAGAGAGAATTAGAGAGAATGGGTTTTAGAGAAATAAACTAGATGATATGCTGGACATTGTAAAATGAAGGAAACGTAAACAGCAAGGACTCGAGAAGTGTATAGAAATTAGGTATATATATATATATATATATATACACACCGGGTGTTTCAGAATTGCAAGGCACTATTTTTAGGTATGTGTTCTGTAGCAAAAAATCTGGTGTGAAACACTCACACAACTTTCTCTTACTCCAGTTCTCAAAATTATAATTGACAAAGTGGTAAAGTAAACGCACTTCCAGTCATCCGATTTTTTTGAAACTCGGAATTTCATTCAACAAAATATTTAATTCTAATTAACATTATTTAGCTGAAATAGCACTTTATATGAAAACCAAACCCTACCCCTCCCCCATAACTGCCTTAAATTTTCCCAGAGAAATGTTTCAAATAAAAGTTGTAGCTCTTTGTATATGTGGTTGATAAATCAAGTTTGAAGAAAATCGTCGGAGCCATTTCTGAGAAAAACGCAAAAAAGTAAAAAAAACAACATGTAAAGTGGTACTTCCGGTTGAGGAATTTTGACAGATGACCTACTGTCTGATGCCATGGTGATACCTAAACGGAATATCAAGTTTCAACTTTCTACGGTTTTTCATTTTTGCGCTATGCTGTTCACATACACACCACAGACCATTTGCTAAAAATAACTTTTTTGGACTCAGGGGACCTCAAAACGGATATTTCCGGTGAAAACTCGATATCGAAAATTTGACACGATTACAATGCTTCCTCTCACTAGGAGTAAGAGAAAGTAAAAATAAACATAAAAGTTCATATACACATATGTTTTAAATCAATTTGTTACAAATATATTGAAGGTTAATTAATATTTATTTATCGAAAGTCCAAAAGTATAATACTAACAATTGCATATCGTTTATTTGTTTGACTGTTAGTGTAAGTTCTGTGCGTGTGAGTGAATACTGTGAGGCAGTATTTTTAGTATTTTGTGTATTATCATGGGAGTTCACCTCAAATTTGTTCACTTTTTCAGAACAAACAGATATTCTTTTAACTTGAGGCGAGGTACATAAAAATGGTGTTGCTGCTGTTCGAAGATATCATTAAAAATTTCCCAACCGAAGAATACCAAATCATAAAACATTTGAAGCCAATGAAAGACGTCTTAGGGAAAATGGTACACTAAAGCCTGTACGAGAAAACGCCGGTCGACAAAGATTTCGGCGAATTGCAAACGTTGAAGAAGTAATGCTGGAAGGTGTTCAGTTATTTCCTAGTATTAGCACCAGAAGATTGTCACTTCGTTTCTATGTTTCCTCTACCAGTGTATGGGAAACACTGCGCGAACAATAATTGCATCCATTTCACATTACGCATGTACACATGATTTGTTACCACAAGATTATTATAGCAAGCGCAGAAATTTCTCCCAGTGGTTAATTCAACAATACACACGAGTTCCTTGCTTCCTAAGCTGCTTGCCGGTTACCGATGAATTTTGCTTTACAAGAAATGGGATTACTAATTTTCGAAGCACCCATGGTTGGGACGAAGAAAATCCTTATACGACTGCTACTACACATTACCAACATACCTTTTCATTAAATGTCTTGTGTGGTCATCTTGGCGACATCTAATCGGTCCGTTTTTTTTTGCCACCTAGGCTTTCTGGATTATCATACTTGCATTTTTATATATATATATATATGTAGACAAACTGATGACTGGAGAGAGAAGAGAAGGTAGCAGAAGGTTGCTGACTGGTTATAAATTGGTCGTCAACTATTGTAAAACTTTGTAGGGCTAACTCGGCTGTATAGAATTTCTCACCTTAGTCTGACCTAGGTAGCAAGTAACTAGGTTGATTCTTCGTTCTTCGGATCCTATGAGTCTTTAGTGATTCGGCAGATCACATTACTATTTTCTTTGAAAACTCGAAAATTGGAAAATTTTACACTCTTACAACCGTAAGAGAAAATAAAACTGGAACGAAACAATACTTTCTCTTTGTTACTGTAGTATTATTACTTGGCCAATAGAATTTAAAAATTTTCCTGTCAAAGTGACCTTATTGCAATACTATTATTTTTACTGGTCCTATAAAATATTGGGTTTCACAATGAAAGCGATGTGATATTTGCCTTGTGGCGCCAGCCACTTGCGGTGATATTGGTATTGGACACTTCTTTATAAACACTCTAACAAAATTAAAAATACAAATAAAGAAAAAAAATAAATTACTCATTCATTACATGTTTAAAAAAAAAACCGTTAATAAATTCCATGAATGAACATTGTGTAAAAAGTTATCAATTAATATTATGAAACACTATCGTCTCCTCTCCCATTTCTTTAACTGTATTGTTTAATTTTTTTTCTCTTTTTCTTCTATTAGAGGTGTGTCATAGTTTCCAGGTAAACATATAATTTGGCCAACAATTACTAGTGATTGGCACATGCCATTAGCTTTGGACATTTACTTTAATGGGGTTTTTGTGCAGATTTTTTACTATTTATGTGATAGATACTTGGCGCCAGCACTTATATATGCCATATATCTTATACATATTTGCACTTATATATGCCATATATATATATAACATATTTGCATATATATACAACATATATATATATATATATGTTTATATATATATGCAAATATGTATATATATATATGGCAAAATACGTAAAGTGTGACTTTACTGAATCAGTCTTTTTTTTTGTTCTTCAGTTTTTCGTGATTTGTGATTTTTTTCAAAAACGGCTCCAATGTTTTTCCTTTAGACTTCGTATAATAATAATTATCTACACACATAAACAAGTATCATTTTTATTTGGAACATTTTACTGGGAAATTTTATTTTTTGGAGGTTATGTTGATACTAGTGTTATGCTTTTCTTTAAATTAAAGTACCACTTCAGTATCAGTATAGTTTTACAACCTACATAATATTAATATACATTATTAAGCATTGATGGAATTCTAAATTTGAATAAAATCGATTAACCGGAAGTGCGATTTTACAGAATAGGTTATTGAATTGTTTGGAATTTTTTCGAAAAAGGTTACAGTGGTTTCCTTTAAATTTAGAATGCTTGCTACATGGATAGAAACGTATCACTTTAATTTTGAAACATTATTCTGTAAAAATTTATTTTTAATTGGTGGTCTTTTCAGTTAGTTTAAATTCAAATCACCCATCACCATTTTTATGGCAAGCTCAACTAAATGTTTATAAAATGTTGCAATTTTAAAGAAAATTTCTTGATTAAATTCTATTAATTAGAGTAAGAGAAGGTCGTGTGAGTGTTTCACACCAGAATTTTTTTGGATAAGAATTAGGCGGTAAGGTTTTTAAAAAAATTACCATTTTTTTTTATTATGTGAAACTAAATCACAAGCAAGGTTTGCGTTGTTTTATAGTTCAGTGAATACACAATATAATGTCTGATAGTAAACATTATTCGATTATGCTGTTAAAGGCGAGAAAGATAAGGTCTCTGCCAAGGTCTAGGGGTATAAAGGGCAAATCTATTTTAAAGAGTCACTATTTTACTAGATATACAATTAAAGTCACGAATATAGATCTCTTTTGATATGTACAAGCTAAAAAGAAAAATATATATGCCATTACTTCTTTTTCTATAAATACATATTTTCTTACTGAAAATTAATCACCTTTCCAAACACCTAGTAATTAAACACTGACCAAATATGACGCCATCTAAGTATTTTATCTAATGTAAAATTGTTGTACTTAAAAAAGATGTACTCATTATTATAAATGGACCTATTATTTAGGGAAAACTCAATGAACAAAAGTGGAGGAGGATCCATTAATAGGAAAGAAAAGGAAATAGCCCTTATAAGATATAAGAGGGCAGTTTTTAGGGACTGACAGGTAGTGATGGAACATTGGGCCAAACAAAACACCTGAACATGCCTTCCCCATCTGTCGAGGCTCTTCTATAACTTACCTGGTTCATACCATCTTGTTTTGTATCTCACCTGTTAAAGTTCTCCTATTTTTCTAATTCTCCATTAGAGAAAGTACCTATAATATTTTGTACCTCATTTCTCATTAGTTAATTCATTTTGTTGTTGGGGAGGGGGAGTATACTGTGAAAACACCCCATTGGACTTTCTATTACTTCAGTGTGCAACTTCTAGTGGACAGATTTTCTTCAAACATGTAATTATCCTCAGAAATATTGAGCTGATGGAACCATTATAAAAATGTTGAAATAATTGGGTGTATAAACAAAAAAAAGTAGACTAAAGAAGTGCCATGGACTTTAATTAAAATCCCCTCCACATTAAATCTAATTTTTAGAAATACATGTAGTGGAGTGTTTATACACATATTATGTCGCCTTTCAAATCGTCATTTCAGTTGTGCGCTTTTTTAGAAAGAAAGTGTCTTACGATATGTTACTAATTTTACGTCGCTTCTGCAAAAAAAACAGTGTACAGCTGCTAAAGCTACACGTGCTGAGTGATATCGAAGGGGAAGATGTCCTTGATCAACGAACTGTCCGGCATGATTTCAAAAATTTAATAGTGGTGACACGACTTTAAAGAAAAAGACAGATACGGGGCGGCCATCATGTGATGTTGATGAGGCTTTACGGGAAGCTGATGGGTCAAATCCAACTATGAATACTCGTCCACTTGCTACAGAACTAGCAGTACCTAAAGGCACATTAGCCGCCAATCTCCTTATTATGGGAAAGGTAAAACGGAGATATAGGATAGTGCACTTTACACCTGAACAGGCCGCTAAAAACATGCATATTGCCAACATTTCTTTAAAAAAATCCATCAGATATAGGCTTCTACGTATATAAATGGTTTAAGAATGTATTGTATTGATGAAAAACAGCAACGAATGCAACGAGACTAGACACTTAAAATTATTGATGAGCAGTAAAGTTTGAAGACCTACTATTTCAAGAAAGCAATTTTAATTATCCTCATTCTTGTACAAAGTAAAAAAACGTCTAAAATAGTTTTTATTAACATAAATATATAAACAATTGTTTATAAAATCTAATAAATATTCGTAATAGTTACTTTTGAACAGATGTGAATAAAAAATAAAAAAAATATGTTGAACTGACCGTCTGGCTCGTGCGTGCTGCTACTGCTACCACCAGATCTTATAACTTCACAAAAACACAACCGAGGAGAATCTTCTTCTACTTCTTCTGGTTCTATTCTCCCGCCTTTTAGCATCGTAAACTTTCCCGCCATTACATTGCCTTGCTCTTTATATTCTGCAAAACATACTTTTATATAACTTTGATTTGTATTTGTTATTTTCTTTAACTATAGTTATTTTTAATTTTATATTTTAATTATTCTTTTTTGTACTTATAAAATCTTATTTTCTTTTGCTGATATTTTAATTTAATTTTACTAACATAATTATAGTCTATTGTATCAGCTGTTGTCGTGATACGGGCTGGGTACCCAGATGACTTTTTTTTTGTCCCTTTATTTACATAAAGGAAATGTATAATTACTTTATAGATAATACACGGATTGTAAGCACGGTTTAGCAAGCAATAATTATTTTTTGCGACTGCATCCATTCCTAGCTTTGTTCTTTTTCTTTCATTCTGACATTGTTTGGAATTTTGAGGGGGAAGGGAAAGCGGTAGATGATTTTACTCGTCACAAAGGCACAACAGATCTTACACGTCACAATATATTATCCCCACCCCCAAACTAATTTATTTCTAATTTTTCTCCATCGTCAGAATCCATCAGGTTTGTGTTCCAGATATGTTTATTTTCAGTTTAAAACAATCTGTCAACGCCGACTGATAGTATGTTGAAGATGTAAACGGTTGGAAGGCGAAGTCACTGTCTTCAGTCATTTCAAAATGTCTTGTTCGCGCAATGTTCGTCATACACTGGTAGAGCAAACTGTGAAACGAAGTGACAATCTTCTGGTGCTAGTACTAGGAAATAACTGAACACCTTCCAGCATTTCTTCTTCAACGTTTGCAATTCGCCGAAATCTTTGTCGACCGGCGTTTTCTCGTACAGGCTTTAGTGTGCCATTTTCCTTAAGACGTCTTTCAATGGCTTCAAATGTTTTATGATTGGTATTCTTCGGTTGGGAAATTTTTAATGATATCTTCGAACAGCAGCAACACCATTTTTATGTACCTCGCCTTAAATTAAAAGCATGTCTGTTTGTTCTGAAAAAGTGAACAAATTTGTTGGTGTCTCCCATGATAATACACAAAATACTAAAAATAGTGTCTCACAGTATTCACTCACACGCACAGAACTTACACAAAAAGTGTTTAATACTAACTGTCAAACAAAGACACGATATGCAATTGTTAATTACGATATGCAATTGTTAGTATTATACATTTGGACTTACGATAAATAAATCTTTAACCTTATTGAAGGATATTGATCTCTGTAATAAATTGATTTAAAACATATGTATATATGAACTTTTATGTTTATTTTTTGCTACAGAACACACCTAAAATAGTGCCGTGCAATTCTGAAACACCCGATATATATATATAACTTCTATGCACTTGTCAAGTCCTTGCTGTTTCTGTTTCCTTTCATTATACAGTGTCCGGCATATCATCTAGTTTATTTCTCTAAAACCCATTCTCTCTAATTCTCTCTCTCCTTCTCACATCCATTATAGAAATACATGTTCAATATGAAATTAATTTTTTGCGAATGGTATTGTATATTTTTGTGGGCCGGTTCAATCTGCTTTTTTTTTTTTTTTGAGGGTAACTATCCCAATTGACTGAAGACATTGACATTGACATGATCTTCATGAATCTTGACTATAGAAGAAAATCCCCTATCCTATCCCCTACCTGTCAGAATTGAAGAAAAGAACCATGCACTGATATTGTCTATTAATATCAGATATTATTATTACTTTCTCTTTACTCCTGGTAGGAAGAGAAATTATTACGATCGTGTTAAATTTTCGAAATTGAGTTTTCACCGGAAATACCTATTTTGATGTCCCTAGTCACGAAAAAAGAGTTTAGAGAAGGAATGGTCGGTCCTGTGTGTGTAATCTCATAAAACGAAAAATCTCAAAAAGCTCAATCTTGGTATTTCATTGAGTTATCGCTAGCTCAGCTGACATGAAGGTATCTGTCAAAATCGGTGAACCGGAAATGCAACTTGACTAAATTTTTTTTCTCTTCCGGTTTTTCTCAGTTTTCTCGAAAACTACTCAATTAATTTTCTTTAAACTTTGTAAAACTATCTATACACATAAATGCTTATACTTATTAGAAAATTTGTCCAGGATAATTAATATTCGACGGGTTCTATTGGAATAGTTTAAGCTTTCTACTAAAGTATCACTTCTATGCATTGTATGGTTCTTACCTTCTATATAATATTAATATACATTACAAGTATTTATAAAAGTCCAGATTTATAGAAAATCGATTAACCGGAAATATGACTTTGCCGAATATATTTTTTAAGTTTTATTGGAATTTTTGTTTAAAAACGCCCCGTAATGATTTTCTTTAAACTTGACTGCACAGATAGATATATAAACATCACATTAATTTGAAACATTTTTTTTCCATAACAGCTGCTTGTTGAAAGATTTTCTGCGCTAAAATTGAGTTGTTGCAATATTTTGGCGCGCTATGTTTTGAATTACAGTGTAAACACGTACTTGGGCATCTGAGCCAACCAAATACACACCCTACCATGCCAACCACCCTACCGGCCAACTGAGTAAACAATTCCAAGTTTATAGGAAATTGATGGAATTTACTCGTATATAATTGTATTAACTGCCGTAAGAAAGTGTGAAAGTTTCACTCCATATTTTGTTGTTTAGAAATATTACGATTACGTTATTTTAACAAAAAAAGGAAACCTATTTATTCTAGCCTCTAGAACTGTTTCTCTGACATCATTTTTGTGGTTGGTAGAGAGTGATATACAGTATTTTTACTTTCTCTTACTCCTAGTAAGAGGAAATATTGTAATCGTGTCAAATTTTCGATATCCAGTTTTCACCGGAAATATCCGTTTTGAGGTCCCCTGAGTCCAAAAAACTGGTTTTTAGCAAATGGTCACTGTGTGTGTGTATGTATGTGAACAGCATAGCTCAAAAACGAAAAACTGTAGAAAGTTGAAACTTCATATTCCGTTTAGGTATCACCACGGAATCAGACAGAACGTTATCTGTCAAAATTCCTCAACCGGAAGTACCACTTTACTAGTTGGATTTTTTACTTTTTTGCGATTTTCTCAAAACTGGCTCCCACGATTTTCTTTAAATTTTGAACATCAACACCACATACAAAGAGCTACAACTTTTATTTGAAACATTTCTCCGAGAATAATGCATTGAACGGCACTTTTGGGAGAGGGGTGGGGTTAGGTTTCCATCTAAAGTGCTATTTCAGTTTATTAGACAATTCTGTTATCTAAATAATGTTAATTAGAATTAAATATGTTGTTAAAAATTCCAAGTTTGAAAAAATCGGATAAACGGAAGTGCGTTTCCTTTACCACTTTACTAAATGATTTATTCTCTTTTACGCAATTTACTCAAAAATGGCTCCGACGATTTTCTTGAAACTTTTTATATAAACTAAACATGCAATGATCTACAACTTTTATTTAAAACATTTCTCTGGGAAAATTCATATAAGGGCACTTTTTGGGGAGGGGTGGGGTTATGTTTTTGTCTAAAGTGCTATCACAGTTGATTATACAATTCTACCATCCAAACAAAATTAATTAGAAATAAATAAATAGATGGCCAAAATTCCGAGTTTTAAGAAATTTAGTAAACCGGAAGTGCGCTTTTACTGAACAGTTTTTTCAGTATTCGACGAATTTCGATAAATTTGGTACACAAACTATAAAATTTGTCAATTATAATTTTGAGAACAGGAGTACGAGAAAGTTGTGTGAGTGTTTCACACCAGATTTTTTTTAATTTAAGACACTTCAAATAATATATTTGTTTGAAACAGCTTTGAAATCAATGATATGGATTAAAAATCTGCTAGCAATTAGGGCGTAACAAATTTACAAAAAATTAGTTTAGTTTTGTATGTTAGTCTCGCCTCATGTTTATTGGCTAATGTACTTTTTAATAACCAGAACAATAGTTCATTATAATTAGTTGTAATAAAAGATGAAATTAAAGTACCACTCCTTTAAAAAGAACAAAAAAAAAAACAGGCTTGATGTTGTCATATATCACAGTGAAATAAGTTCGAGGACAGATACACACTTCCAAGTATTATATATATATATATATATGTGGGGTGATACTTTAAAAAACCTACTTCACTACAAAGGTCAGAAGGCGGCCCTCCCCTTTTTCCCTTCTCCTAATAAATACAAAGTCTCTCTCTTTCTTAGTGGCCAAACTAAGTTTCACCTTGATAGAGTGCTATGTTTTTAAAATGGTTAGTAAAGTTATAGTAAAAACCGGTTTTTCCCCCCACCACTACTCACTGTAGTGTTTTTTTTTTCGTTTTTATAAAGCTCTATTATAGTTGTGCTGTTACGTCGTGAGTAGGTTCTGTGTCGTAGTAAGTTCGTAGTAAAAACGGACACTACTGCCCTCCGGCTATATAGACAACGTCATCTTTACACGTCTTTTTAGCCGCCAAAAAATTTATTTTTATTTTTTTTATTTATTTTTTAAATAAAAAGTCAAAAAAATGATATTTATTTTCTTAATGAATTATAAAATTATTTCTTAATCAGAAAAAAAAAAATAATAGGAATGCTCTTCTTCATTTACTAGTACTTTCTTTTAACAGGAAATATTACGATTGTTCAAATTTCCTAAATTGAGTATTCACCGAAATAAATTATTTTGAGATTCCCCTGAGTGATAAACAGTGTTTTCACGAATGATGACTCAGAGTATCTCAGAAATAGAATCGCACGAAACCCAAACAATATACCGTTTTTAGCCACCACCTTGGGATCCATGATTATTATTATTATTATTATTTAGCGAAAACGCTAAGCAAAGGGGCGGCAATAGCCACAACCTCTGCACAGATCATGTCACCTAATTTCCCCTCTCACTGCTTAACTTCCTTCAGGATTACTACTCTCCATCGTTCCTCAATCAATCTCTCACAGCGCAGTTAACAAAAATGTAAACCGACAATTCAGCTGCAAATCAAAAATTTGTGCACTATCCTGATGATATTATACAAGAGGGCTAGTTGCAGGGCCTCGCCAGGCAGACGGTGGCTTCAATTTTTATTGTTGCTTTAGGAATGAGGCAAATAGAGGAAATTATCATACCACCCTCACTCTTTAAGATGTCACTCTTTAAGATGTCTTTAAGCTTGGCCACAAGGTCCCTGATTTTTGCAGATTTTGTGACCACATGTGGAGGTTTTCCCATTGTGGATGGTTCCCGTCATTCGGAATCGCTATCTCCACTAACTCTGCCACTTTCTTTTTCCAATCAATCATTAATATATCAAGCCTATTGTGCATGACAGCACGATCTGCGACTACAGCCTAGCCTCCCAGTATATCTTGACCGGCCCTATTTGCAACTGCTCACTAGGCCCGTTCTTGTAATATGGCACTGTATCTCTTAAGGCACCATGCTTGACCCCAAGATCTGGGGAAACAGCTTGGCCACTTTGTTGTACCTCCTCACATACTCGGACCTGTAAGAGCACCACATCCATCCGTAATATGCTGAATGGACTCAATTGCCGCGAAGTACAACCGACCCCTCTCCCTCGGCGCTTCCTTCTTTAGTATTATTATTTATCAGTGGGGAGGAACGAAGCCTTACGATTTCCATAGCCCTATTGGGCCCATATAGACACTCCAAAGTAAAACAACAACAAACCGTGTCTAGAACAAAAATCCAAACCTGCGCCTTATCCATCTAAGATTCACAACAGTTCACACGAATTCGACTATAATCTTAAAGTTAAATAGCCTCTAAGCACTTCCAAAGACATCGTGTTTCCCACTGAGAGTCCTGAACCTAATTTCCTTACAACCTAGGCAATCTGTCATAAGATGATGGATGGCTTTTCTTTCTCCGGTCTCACAAACTCTAAACGAGAGAGACCCGTGAATGTCACACAAACATCTAATCCATATCCTAGTCCGGGAACCCGCAATGAGCATCTCTGACTTCCGACAACTCACTGAGCTCATCCACCAGGGATGATGAATGCTGTGAAGCTTGTCCATGCGTGGGTAGCATGACAGACATGTGCTCAAGGACACATTTCAGTAGAAGGCTTAGTTCAAAAATTTGACACGATCGCAATAGTTCGTCTTTAGTGTATGGGTAAGAGAACTTAATATTTTTCAGTATGTAGGTACAAACTGATAATTAATTGGTAGGACTGTCGTAAAATAGATAGGAAATAATTTCGTGTTTAAAATATATAAAAATCTATTAATTTTTTTAGATAGCACCGTGTTTAAATAGCTAGAGCTTTTTCAGTTTATTCCTAACTTCTTAAAATATTAATAAAATGCATATTGTGTAGAAATGTTTATTTAAAGCAAATAGATGGAGCAGTAGTTTTCTTATTAAGGGCAGAAAGGTGTCTTTGTATCCTATTTTTGAATAGAATATAAAATATTGATAATATAGCGTGAAAAATTGAAGGCTAGGTTTAAGGTTAAGCGAGTGGATGGGATACCTCTTCGAATTATATGTTTAGTATGGCAAAACTTTCTCTCCAATACTTTTTCAGTAGAAATAGATTATGCTAATTTTTGTGTCAATAAGATTTGTGTAATTTCTATTCAGAAACTCTTCTTTTTTTTTAAATATGTTATAGGTGCAAGACTTTTTGACATCTCTCTCTCTGTTAACTTCTTTTTCTTCTGGTCTTTCTCTCACTGTTAGTTGGAGCAAGTATTGTAATCGTGTCAAATTTTCTATATCGAATTTTCCACCGGAAATATCCGTTATGATGTCCCTTGAGTCCAAAAAAGCGTTTTTTTATAGCCATTGGTCTGTGTATGTATGTGTATGTGTGAGATAGCATATCTCAAAAACGAAAAAAATCGTAGTATTTCGAATCTTAATATTTCGTTAAACTGCTACCAGGAGGACCTAAGAGAATAAGCTATTCGTAAAAAAAAAAAATCGTCGTTCAACCCGGAAGTGCCATTTTACTGAATGGGTTTTTCAGTTTTTATTTTGAACAAAATCGGAAAACTTGGAATTGCCACTTTGGAGAGAATAGATTGTTGAGTTTTTTTTGGAATTTCCTCGAAAATAACTATAACGATTTCCCCTTAAACTTTGGAAAGCTTACTATACAGATCTAAACACATATATTTATTTGTAACATTTTTCATGGTAAAAATCATTTTTTTGGAGACGTTCTGAAGGGAGGCCTATCACTTAAGTTGAATTTTTAAATCGCCGCTATAATCCTAGTTGTTGTTATGACTTTAGGCGCGAATATTGTCCACTCATATAACTGTATAACCCTCACGTGTAGAACATGTTTAGTTAATATTACATTAGTTGCAATAAAACAAAGACATAGTGGCTCACACTATGTTTTTTTTGTAAGCCAAGAAAAAGTTTTTCCTTAAAGAAAACCTAAAGTTTTTCAAAAGCCTAACTTAGTTTAACAAATACTCGTATAGTCGTGATTTAAAATGCTCTTCTTTCAAGTTCTATTCCACGATAACAAAGTGTGTTTGATAAAAAAGTTCGTTGGAAACTTTTATTAGCAATTGGACATGAGAGCCTTGGCAGAGTTTTAATGGTTTTTAGGCATGGGAATTTCTATTTTTCATTAAAACATTATATATGGATGCGTTCCCGCAATGCTGGATAACATCTGGTATTTTATCGGTTGTAACATGTATATTTTTTTTATTCCTGATCGGTTTTGGGATTTTCATCCATCGTCAGAGTAAATTTGATCAGAATTTCGTTGAAAATCCGAAACCGGTCAGGAATAAAAGAAATTTAAAATACCAGATTAAACATTATTATGTTTTTGCGATAATTTTTTTTTTTTTTTTTTTTTTTTTTTTTAAAGTAACTTGCAACCTTTAACCTTTTTTTTTTTCTTTACTCTGTTCTTATTAGGGTGGGAGGGTGGAGGTATATATTATCTAGCTATCTATCGTGACATAATAAACAACACAATGAGGGGGAGCGGTGGAAGAAGAAGATGCTCCCTGAACTCGTGAGCTTTACACTACACACACACAACTATACAGTATGTCAGTCTGTCTGTTTGTGTGTGAGGTCATCACTGTATTGTATAGTAAGTACATATTGCTCAGTACTACACACAGTACTTCACGATTTCCTTTTATATATATTATATATATATATATACTGCGTGTTTTTTTTTTTGTTTTGTTTAAGAAAATTCTTGGGCAAATTATTCACCAATCCTTAAGACTCCTCCAAGTTGGTCACTTACAGTTATGCCATAGTTTCAGAGACTTATCTTTTTTTTCTCTTACCTCAGCCATATATTATAAACCATATGGTCTCTATCTGTTGTACTTTATTTTATTTTATTTTTTTTTTTAGTTTATTTTTCAGACATTCTTTTCTATTATTTTGACCAATTTCTTCTTTATTTTCTACATAATTGTAGCTATGGTTTGTTATTAGATGCTTTGATCATAGGTTTTCTGTTTTGCATGCTCTTTGTAGGAGGTTTGGTTCATCAATCTGAAAAACAAATTAAATGAAGAATTCATGTTGCATATTTATTGATGATTAAACTAAAAGAAAATTTTATTAACAAAAACTAATTGTTAAACTAATTATTCGTGCAAACTATTATTAAGTTCAAAGTCCAATATATAAATAGGTTTGTTAAAAAATCAGCGTCTAAATTTAAAGAGAGACAGAATTCTCACGCTAAATCTGCTAAAACCTAGAGCTCTATTTTTTTTTTTTACTACCTACTGGTTTGTGTTTATATATTATAAATAGACATTCGTAAATATGTAGGAACTGTGGGCTATATCTGTGGAGAACTTGATCTATGTTTGCATTTACGCTAAACCCAAGCGCCACAATATCTGTGCACACTCTTCTAGCGAAAGTTCAAAGCATCAGTGTGTTTGTATCACAGTTTCTTTGCCGATTTCGCCAAGCTGTCTTTCTGAATCACTTGCGAATAGAAATTTCCATTGCTTCTCTCCCACCTTGTTTACCAAAGAAGCTGTGTGAAGATGTTCGCTAGCTTGAAGGATAAACAACTATAAAAGCATTAATTTTGGTTCCCCTTTACAAATTTCTATATTTTCATAAATTGAGTTTAACTTAATCTAAACACTACCAAGACAACGCAAAATGTCATTCTCAAGTTTCTTCTGTTCTTTAGAAGACCCACTGCAATTATTTTGTATATAATATTATTTATTTCTTGCTTTAATTACAGTTATTACTTAGAAAGCCAGTGAAATCTCTTTTTACCTAGTTTTTCCAGAACATAATTTTCCAAGCTGCCGCATAACAATAGTTTTCCTCTTCATCGCTTTTCCAAAAAAAATGAGAATAAAGGTCAAATAATCTTCACCTGTTTTGAAACTGTAAGGTGGTACCACTTTTTTTTTCTTTTTCTTTTTTTTGGACCGACAGAGCTTTTTGTGAGAACATTGCTGAGGCCTGTATCTCTGGACTTATTTCCTGTTTAAGTTTTTCTGTCAACTGCGGCAGGCCTTAGGCTTAGACACCTGTGAGGATGCCTACATTCCTAGAAAATTAGCATGCTAAGTTTTTGCTTTAATTTCATTCCTTGATTATTTTCTGCCCAGTTGTCAACTAGATATATATATATATATATATATATAATAATAATAATAATAATATATTACGGTTATCCTACTTTTTCTGGGATAACCTACTTGGATTTTGCGTTTTTTTTCATTAGTTATTAGTAGGTAACTATTACTGTCGGATAAGAAAGTGGTAGCGCGCTGGACGCCTACTCGGTGGTTCTGGATTCGATCCAGCAGGGCTGCTCTTAGATTTCTCTTGTTAGCATCCTCTGCAGTTCACTGCTCGGAGGCCGGCAGAGCATTGAGAAGCTCCAGGGGTACAATAGATCTTTCAGGTTGCAGTGTATTCCCAAAATTATTGTTGTTGTTGGATAACTATTACTGATTATTTGGACATGCAGAAACCGTGGCAATAGCGTTTTTTTTTTATGCTTATAGTAATTCCCCCTGAATAAATTTACCATCTTTTTATTTAAGATTAAAGCTCATAATCCATTTTAGAAGTTATTCTTAGCAAAGTTTTATCACACATGCAAATTGAAGCTGATATTTCATATCTCGATCTAAGTTAATATTACGATTTAATCATAGAAGGGTCAGTGTACGAATTAAAGATTTATTTTGCCTTCTCCAGAAACCTCTTATTATACGATAGCTTAGCTGAAATATTGTTCAGTTTTTTTGAATCAAATAAATTTGAAATCGATTCATAAACAATATGTTTTTGTGGAACAACAGTTTATGTAGCCACAAAATTGCTGTTTGCTGTGTTGACAAAATGCTGAGCCTTCCTGATGAAGGCTCAGCAGCTGTCTTCAAGAAAGGACTCTTACGATTGTTTGTCTCAAAATAGATAAATAAAATAAACTATTTTGCAATCTTCTTTTTTAAAGATACATAAAAAACACATTTCTACACAAAAGTAAAACTTTTCGGTATTATAGAGCTCACCTTTCTACAGTAATATTCTGCTGTATAGTTTCCCTTTCCAGCAGACCTACCTACGGTACAGTGTTTATTGTATTATAACCCCCACCTACTATAGGTAACTAATACCTCTACACACACACACACACTCTCTCTCTCTCTTCTCTACCTTTCCGGACAGGCCTAGCTGTGGTCCCCCAACTAGTAAACAACTGACTGTCCTACAGTGTATGTGTGCCGTCCGTCCGTCCGTAAAGTGTTACTTCTTCCTATTTTTATTTATTTATTAGCACAATGCTTTTTATTATAGTGCCTTTTGTGCAATATTAAATTTATTATTTTTGTTTTTAAATGATCAACATGAAAGACCGTGTAAGGACTAAGAAAGCATTGTTTCAGATTTCTAAGGTAAGGTTTTTTTTTTTTTGTTTAATGTTCCTCCAGTCTCCTTAGAGATTCTGGCTAACCGCCTCCCCCTCTACTAACGCCATGTTTACACTTTTACAGGAGACTACAGACCAACCTTTTATTACCTAGATCTTTTTTGGTTTTGATGTACATCTCTTATATGTGCATATCTTCAAAATTGTTTCAGCCTTTTAAAAATAATATTTGCTGTTTGGATTATTATATTGAGAAGTTAAATAGTTTGGGGTTACTTTAAATGTAAAATTATTTTTACACTTCTGCTCTATTTAATAAATTCAAATAATTCAAGATAGACTGAAAAATTGGATTTATATCTTAGAGAAGAGATCAACAACATGTGGTTCTCTCAATAAAAAGAGACATGGCAGATTAATTGATCCATTTGCATCTTTTCATTGAGCCGAGAAAACTCTTACAAACTGCTGAATTTTACAATTTACTTGATACTTGACCTTATAATTATGCATATAACTAACTATCTAATTAATAATAACAATTCAGTATTTTAAAGCGCATTCAGTTGGAAAAACCAACCCAAAATGCTTTCTCTCATAGCCTATTCTGATATATCTCTCTACAAACCATTTAAAAAAAAATAATAATCACACAACCTTTTCTTTAAATAACAAAGGAATCATGTATTTTTTACATACAATATATATATACCAGAATTCCCATGCATTTAAATAAAAATATTATGGGAGATTGCAAGATTGCTCTCACAACTAATTGTTGATGAGAAATGAGAGACTTTATTGTTACATTGTAGTGCGTATATAGGAGAGATGGATTTTCTCTTTCTCTCCTGTACAGAGGGGAAGTTTCAGCGTTGTAAAGAGGGGGTGGGTGAATGCACCTGTATAACAGAATGATGTCCCTTTTTTGATGACGCTTGTTCCCCCTCTCTCTAGTTGTATATTTTTTTTTAACTAATTACCCTTTGTGTTGTTTGAGGGTGTTGCTTCTATACTACTCAACATTTATCATTAGAAGCATCATTATATACTATCGTTTTTCTACATTTCTCTTACTTATAATTGTAAACAATTTTCATTGAACTTGGAAGTGCCAACTGCACATATATAAACTTTTCACTTTTGTTGTGTTGGAGTCAGTGTGTAAAACTGAATTTGCTCTGTGCAAGTCTGTGTTGTCAAACTGTTTGAAAAACGCATCCTGAAGATGGGCGAACGCCCGAAACCGGTCGATGACCACAAAATGAAGCAGGCTACCACGGAAAATGTCTCTGAAACTTTTCACTTTTATTTGAAGCAGAAGCAAACTGCATGGGCAGGCAGGTATAATCTGCAATAAAATCTTAAGT
The DNA here is from genome assembly GCA_011037195.1 of Triatoma infestans. NCBI lineage: Eukaryota > Metazoa > Arthropoda > Insecta > Hemiptera > Reduviidae > Triatoma > Triatoma infestans. The sequence goes on along the minus strand of JAAEAF010004736.1, from coordinate 52,787 downwards.
GGTACTTGTTTTTTTTTTAGTCTATGCAAGAGATGCACCAATTTTGATGCAGAAATCGAAGCAGAATTACATTTAACAGCTTATAGTGGAAATAAGAAAAATGCTGTTTTCTTTATGAATCAAAGCCGGCAATCATAGGCTGTGAGTTTCTACGGAGTTGGGAGAAAGTGGCCACTGTAGCTTAAAGAGCAACACACTGTATGCTGGCCGATAATGCAGCAAAGGATGCTGCGAACAGTGTATCCTAACCGGATGAATATGTACTTGTGGTCATGTAAAAAGAGAAATAAATATGAAAACTGGACCATGCACAAAAGCATTCCATACAGATCAAGGATCTGGTAAAATTTATTGCTAAAAAAAAAAAGTACTTCCAGCTTATCTAGAAAAGTATTTACTGACAATTGCAGGCTCCTAAGGCGCCATGATTATTTACAGGCTGTAGAGACATTTTCCGTGATAGCCTGCTTCTTTTTGTGGTCATCGACCGGTTTCGAGCGTTCGCCCATCTTCAGGATGCGTTAGTCAAACAGTGTGATAACCCAGACGTGCACAGAGCAAATTCAATTTACACACTGAATTTGCTCTGTACAAGCAAGTCTGTATTATCATGGGCTAACCCCCGAAACCGGTCGATGACCACAAAAAGAAGCAGGCTATCACGGTAAATGTCTCTGATGCTTCCCAGCTTTGCAGAACCAACCACAACAATTTACAGCCATATTTACATACACAAAAAAGATATCTAAGGTTTTCCCGCGTGCTCTTTCTTTGTAAGAAATTATGAACGCCGACAATATTCAGAGATGTTTTCAATTGATAAAAAATAATGACGCAGATTTTGATTGAAGTAAAGGCATCGTAATATTTCGTATCTTTATATTGAGCTGGCCGGAAATAAGTAAATGGTGTGAAGAGACTTTTTGGCGTAGAAAAAAAAAACATATCTTTATATGAGACATTTTTTTGGAATAGCCTATTTTGGAAGGTTTCTGAGGGATCCGCTATAACTTTAAATTGCCGTTTCAAGTTTTTGCTGTGGCTGTCAGAGGCGCTGCCGCCAATCTCTCTTCTATAATCACATGCAGCTAATTTTACGCTCTGGAAACGTACAGATATCCTAACGCTGATATTTACATGTAAAGCTTGAAAGGTTCATAAAAAATTCTAAGTTTAAGGAACTTTCTCTGGTCAAAAAAAAGAATATTCAGTTTCATAAATTATACAAACTTAGTAAAAACCAATGTTTACAAAGTATATTAAATGAAAGGTCTATTGTGTTTACTTTTCAAATAAAGTGAATTAAATATAACTAAAACAAATAAATATAAATGAATCGACAGATATCCTAACAACGATAGCGCAATCTTTGTTTTATATAATATTTTTAAAAGTCAGCATTTCCGGTTAACAATGTTAAGATTATTGTTAATGAAAGCAAGTTTAATAGTAGTTGCCAAATAAAATATTACATTATAGTGGTTTAATTGATGCCGTCGGCATAGTAGTAAAATAGTAGCGAATTCTGGTGAAAAATGCCAGAAACAGTTTTTGGAATAACGTGTTTTTACTATTCAGCCTTTCACAAAAATCGTGCTGTTAAGCCGAGAGTTTAAAAGTTCACATTGTCCATAATAAAGTACAAATGAGCAGATGTTTTGAGGTAGAGTGTATTTAGGGATAACTGCCGGCCATCTCAGTAATGGGCATCTGTGATATTAAGGGGGACGAAATCTGGTGTGAAGTGAATATTGCAGCTATCCAGGCAACTCAGGAATATTGTAGTGAGTTTTTGTGGGGATCGGGATTTTTTAGAAAAGACAGAGAAAAAGGATAGTTTCTCTTGAGAAACTGAACACTTTTATGTTAACACTAAGAAACTGAAAACGCTAGGACTTTACAGAAGTGATATAGAAAGTGGTAGCGTGAATAAAACAAGGCTTGGTTGGCTGGATGATGTTTTCTACTGAGCGTAACTAGCCCTTATTTTATACTTGTGAAAAAAGTTCCCTACTTCTCCTTCCAATTTCCATGGGATTGAGGTAGGCGTATCTTGATCTTCCTAGGTGGAGAATTTGAATAGTGCCTTAATATATATATATATATATATATATATAGGTATATCACCGGATCTGACAAGAAGGTTCGGGTAAAATCCATCAGCCGGCAAGTGCGACTTACTTAATTTTTTTTTTTTTAAGTTTTTTCCCGTACTTTTGAAAACGACTCCAACTATTTTCCTTAAACTTCCTGTACTATCTACACAAAGAATCCCTATCACTTTTATTTGAAACATTTTCTTGAGAAAAAGTCAAGCTGTTAAGTCAAGCTTTTCTCTAAAGTACCACTTCAGTACATATATATATATATGACATATATAATATTAATATATTAGTTTCAACGTTCTCAACGTTTACTCCTCTTCTACTCTAAAGAGCTCCTGAAGAAGGGCACCAACAATGGTACCCGGATCGTAGAACTGCAAAGAATTTTTTTTCTTTAAAAACTCCTCTGGCCATGCCGCACAAACATCTCATTGTAATAATATTAATATACATTAGAAGCATTGCTAAAATGACAGATTTGAAGAAAATCGAACCCCTAGAAGAGTGAGTCCTTAAAGAATATGTTTTTGAGGATTTTAGAATTTTCTCGTAAACTACTATAACGATTTCCCCTAAACTTGGTATGCTAACTGTATAGATATAAACGTTATCACTTTTTTTAGAAATATTTCTTGATTTCGAAATACTTTGATTTTGGATACTTGTGCCGAATTCGTGGCGTTAAATTTCAAATATTATATATATAATTATATTAACAGGAGTAAGAGAAAGAGGTGTGATTGTGTGTGTCATACTAGATATTTCTTGATTAAGTTAGAATCGACATTATATTTTTAATAACAAAACTAGTAACTGTTTAATTATTAATTGAATTAATAAATAGTGACTTTAATAATGTTTTAATGGATAACAATATTGTAAAACTTTTATTATTATATTGTGGATGGAGAGAAATGAGTTTCTGCAGAAATTGCAAAATCTCCTTTTTATCCTTGAACTAACTGGCGTCAGCTTATTGTATAGACCTGAGCCAAGGTTTTCCTTCCTTACAAATCTTATTATGGTGTGGGTGTATTTATTAGTTCATGTATATATATATATATACTACATGTTTGTGCGTTATGAATTGTCTAGCAATTATTATTATTTAGAATTATCTTAATACTGTTATTTCGCTCTGTTTCTCCCCCACTCACTCTCTCTCTCTCTCTCTCTCACACTCGCAGATAATCAAACTTCATAATCCTTTTTTAAACACCAGTAACGTGTATGACACAAAAGGTTTCGGTCAGCATTAATGGCTCCAATGATTCTCTCTAAACTTCGTACGCTATGTACATAAATATTAATGTCGTGTCACTTTTATCTTAAATATTTTTCTAGGAACATTGATTTTTTTTTTTTTTTGGAAGATTCTTGGGGAACTTTACAAGTTTCTTATTAAAGTGCTAGAATTCTGAAATTTGATTAAAGTCAGTTAACAAGAAGTAGATTTTCTTAAAAATCAACTCCCATAATTTTTTTTTAGCTTGGAATGCTAACATGTCTCCAGGAGAGAATTGCTTTTAAGAGGTCCCAGATAAATATGTGACCCTAATTTTCAAGTTTCAAGATTGATCTAGATAATGTCTTCAAGAATGTTTAATCATATTTAATGTAAATCATATTTAATCAATCATATTTAAGTTCTAGCTGCTATACTTGTGCTGGGAATGAATTTATACTCTTACTACCTCTGCCTTACCCCTACTACTTGTTTAATGATTAGTTGTAATTAAAGAAACGAAATTGTCGTATTTACCACACGCAATGCTCTTTTCTGATTGCAATATCAGAATTCTAATATAAAATTGTACTGAATTTATGCTTAATTGGTCCTCACGCGTTGATCTAGCGTCTAGCGTACTCGCCTTTCGTGCGAGAATTCTGGGTTCGATTTCCGGTGAGGGCAAAGTAGGTATTGACCCAGCATCGTGATAAAAAGTGGAAAGCTACAGTTAGTAGCGCCCTAGGTAGCGTAGGCCGGAACTAATCGGCGTAGGAACTGCGGCGTACTTACCACGCGCCCCCTTATTTTTAAATCGCCGTCTGGCAAGCCTTGGCCCTTCATGGGCTGTTGCGCCATAGGGTTTAGGGTACTTCCTTACTACCTATATCATATTTATGGTAGAGATACTAAATATTTAATAAAAATTACAATTTTGAAGAATTATATATGTATGCATCAAGAGAAAGCTGTGTGTATGGGTTCCCCACTTTTTTTTTAATCTTTGAAGCTTTGATAATTTGCATACTCTACTTCTCAAAGTAACAATACATCCGCTAAGTGTTGCTCTGTAATAATCTTCATTTTTTTTTTTTTTTTTTTAATTTTCTTTCAATTAAAACTTAAGCTCTTGATATTTCCGCATGATTGAACATTTTGCAACATAATAGAGATAAGCTTTTCATGACTAGACTGAAAATTTGCAATGACATAGCTAGGAAAAAAAAAAATTAACCAAACTCTGGTGACTGTGGAATTATTTAATTTTGTAAATAATCTAGATTATAGATGATAACATTCAGTAAAAGAATATATATATATAGATATATTAAAGTGTGGAATGCGGATTACTGGAGCGTGTATATTGTTTATAATAAAAACGAGCAGTGAGTTGTTGTTGTGCGGCACGGTTCACTGTCATTCATACAAAGTCCCTATCATACACTGAATTACTATTACAAACAGATAATTATTATTCTGTAAGCATGTTCTTGTTACCTGTACCCATTAATACGTGTATCATCCATTCAATAAACATTGTAGTTCTCCATACCAGTAGTATCTTTTACAATACTTAACTAAATTTCAATTAAAACCAAAAGGAAATTTGTAGCAAAAAATTAACATTTCAATGTTTTTTTTTTAAAAAAAAAGGAAAAAAAACTGCACAAACCGGTTTTTATAAATGAGCACAGTTTATCTCTGTTTTTACCGCCTAACTCAACTTCCAATTACTTGGTGTTTATTTCTCTAATATCTGCCCTTGATTAAATTCTGATTTTAAACATCGATTAACCAAATATTTCTTTATATTGTAATAATAATGTGGCTACATATTTGGAAGCAATCTTATAATAATTTTAATGATGTAATCAACTTATATGTTTGTTATTATAATTCCAGGTATTATGGCATCTGGACATTTTCAGAAGAAGTTTCCGAGAACTTGCTGGCCATACTTGTATGCTAGATTCTTGTATATTCTGCGCGCTTAAGGTAAGTTTAATTACTAATTATTTTTTTTATGAAATTATATTATTATTATTATAATAATAATAACAACTTTTCTATTATTAATGAACATTTTCCACTGGGATTCTTTCATGGAATAAATATCTTAACAGAGGCCGAGCAGTTAAAGAACCGGAAAAGGTAGAAGTATGTGTCGGCCTTAACAGAAAAAGAAGCTTTATATGTGACGATTTCCTTATGGGAGGGGGATTGTAGTTTCAGGGGGATCTGAAGAAGCTGGGTTTTCAATGCGATATCTGCAGATTTTGTGTGGTAATGAAGGTGAGTTCTCCTTACACCTTCTTATTGACTGCGAGGTGAGCTGTAGGGAGAGATGTACAATAGATCTCTTAAGGTCCTAGAGCATGTCCAATATAGTCTTGTTTGGCCACCCTTAATTTTCCTCTTATCCTAGGGCAGCTTCTTTTTCCTTCTTCTTGACCCACTTTTCCAGCGCTATCCACTAAATATGATCTCTCTAAATTTAATGTTCTCGCTTTGTAGATAAGAAACTCTGAAAATGCGTCTTATTGCATTTATCTTTGAATTTGAAGATGGTAAATTAGTGTCGCAACTCTCTCCAGCGTAAGTTAGGCTGAGAAGATTAAATTTCACTAACTGAAGGGGACGTGACATACTATATATAAAAATGCTGTGCAAAGTCTAAAAACCCTATGGCGCAACAGCCCATGAAGGGGCAAGGCTTGCCAGACGGATTGGATTAAGGGGGCGTATGGTAAAGCACTCCGCAGTTCCTGCACCGTTTTGTTCCGGCCTTCGCTACCTGGGCGCTACTAACTGAAGCTTCCCACTTTTTATCACGATGCTGGGTCAACACCGACTTTGTCCTCACGGGAATCGAACCCTGAAATTCTCGCACGAAAGGCGTTATCCACTAGACCAACGCGTGAGGACACAGACTCTAAAAATTATATAATATCATGTTTGTAAATATCAGACATATGTGGATGGGTTTTATATAAAGCATGGAACTTCTTGAGTTAAAAAAGCGGTCATTTTTTTGGTTTTTTTATACACTCCATTAAATTGAACGTTTGCTAATTAATTCTGACGCATTACTATATGATCGTTTATTGAGTAGCAGATAATTACTAGAGGGTACAGTAGTACAGCCCTTTTGTGGCCCACTTATACAGCTTCTTTTTCCCCACCTACATCTCTCCAGACATTTAATAAAATGTGATGGAGAACATCTTAAAAAAAAAAAAATTAATTGTACATTGAAGTACGAATGTTTTTAAATTAGGAATTTAAAAAGTTTTAATAAGTTTCAATTTAAATGTGATATAAGAGAAAGAGTACCATTAGAAGATTTTAATAAAAATAGAACATATATGATTTATTACGTCATAGAAGAAAAAATAAATAAAAGTGTGGGAAATCAGGAACCAAAATGTTAGGCGGTGTTTTTAAAAAGTAAATAAAAATTAATAACAAGGTCAAATTAAAGGTAGCTCTTTATATTATTTTTATACTTTATCCATTTTTTTTATTTTTTATTTATTTATTCATTTTAAAAATGGCAGTTATTCAATTTGGTAGACAGTATTTAGTTTTGTTTGAACAAGAGACTGTTTATTAAATAGGTGACGTCATGCTTAAACAGATGTTCGCGTTATTTATTCGTTATTAATCGTTCTGTATATTTTTACTGTTCTTAACTGTTTTTTTTTTTAATATTTATGGTTTCCTTCTTTGCTCATTGGTTCTACTTTAGACAAAATATTGGCCTTTTAATCAGTTTTGTTGATATTATTCTGGTTTTTATTTATTTTGGTTACTACTTGTGAGGTCTCTTCATGAAATTCATGAATTGGCTCAACTAACCATTGATAAAATGTAGGACTCTCGGCTCAGATAGTCAGCTCAATATAGTTAAATTGTAATCATGAACACAGCGCCAATAACATTGAAGAAACTCAAGTAAACTTGACGCCGCAAATTCCGCAGAACCCAGTAAAATAAACTTTTTTCGAAAAATGTTTCAAATAAAATTGAAATATATTACGTATATATATTATATGTATATTACTATTATATGTATATATATTATTCGTTTATATATATTATGGGTAAGGGAAGGCGAGAATTGGGTTTGTAAGATAAATAAGCTGGAAATAATGCTGAACACACACTGCTGTAATGAGAAAGTAACACACATTGCTTCTCACTTTACACGAATATAGAAATTGGTAATTGAGTTAGTGAAGAAGAGAAGGGTAGTAGTTGGTTGCTGATGCGTTGGAACTACTGTATAAACTGTACTCAAGACTGTTCAGTCTTGCGCTCAAGAGGTAGCGCTGCTGTATATAAACAGAGTCAGTCTCCTCTAGTCTGTCCTAAGTAGCGAGTGAGACTCTCAATTTTGTGTGAGTGTCTCTCTCTCTGCTTTAGATCTCTCTCTTCGGATCCTATTATTATTATTATTATTATTATTTGTCTGTGGGGAGGGACCAAACCCTACGCTATCCAAAGCCTCACTGGGCCCATATAGCTTCCCCAAGAAAAACAATAACAAACCGGGTCTAAAACAAACCGGATCTAATCCATCTAAGAGTCACCGCATTCCGAATAAATCGGACCTTAAGCGGAAATAACGTAAGCTCTTCCACAGACATCCTATTCCGACCGAAGACCCTGAACCTAATTTCCTCACAACCCAGGCAATCAGTCATAAGATGGATGGGTGTTTCCTTCTCTGTCTCACAGACCCTCTGATCCATTATGAGCCCCATTATGTAGAGATGTCTCCTTAAACCACAATGTCCAGTAAGAGATCCAACCAAATGCCTGAGAGCGCTCCGTGAAAAACACAGCAAGAGGCCTTGTCCGAACCCCCAATGAGCATTTTGAACTGCCAAAAACTAACTGAGCTCATCCATAAGGATGAATGGTTGTGAAGCTGTCCATGTCTGGAAGCCTGAAAGACATGTGCCAGAAGACATGCCAGCAGCAGGCTCGGGACCAGCCTAATTTGGCAAACCTATCCACCTCCTCATTCCCAAAAATTCCTATTCGGATCCTATTACATCATTATAGCATCCGAAGAGAGGGATCTAAAGCAGAGAGAGAGTCACAAAATTGAGAGTTTCACTCGCTGCTTTAGATCCCTCTCTTCGAATCGTATTACATATACGAGGATATATACTATAGTTATTAAATTTTATATATATATAATATAAAGTGTATTTTTAAGTTTAAAGAACACGTTACAGCGGTTTTCAAGAATATTCCAAAAAACTAAAATGTTTATTCTGTAAAGTCGCACAACCGGAACCGATTTTTCTTTCAAATTTGGAATTCTACCAATAGTTCTAAAAGTGCATTAAATATATTCCTTCAGAAATTCTCCAAAAAATCCATATTCTCCTAGGAAAATGTTTCAAATAAAAGAGATAGGTGTATAAAAGAGATGTATATAGATGATATATAAAGTTTAAAGAAAATTGGAGTCGTTTTTGAGAAAATTGCGAGAAACTGGGAAAAAATAAAAAATATGGTCGGTTGATGGATTTTGTCCGAAACTTACGTGTCTTGAAGTGGTAATATTACCTAAACGGAATGCCAAGTTTGAGTTTCTATTAAAAAAAAAGTTAGACTATTAAAAGTATTTTGTTCCTATTCAGAGGACTTCTATAGACGATTTCCGGTGAAAATATTGACGAAAATGATTACGAAAATTTGACGTGTGATCCAATACTTACTTTACTCTTACTCTAAGGAGTAGAAGAGTAAAAAAAAGAATATTTAGAAAGGTGAATGTTGAGTAGGAAAGGTTTAGTTATCTGCAATAATTCATCAACAAAAGTACCATTTCGTACAGCTTGTCAACTTAGGTGTAAAACCTGTGGGCGTATTTATATAACGTCACAGCTACTACTAGAAAGCTTTGGTCATGTTAGGCTGAGGTATTCGCAAAACCGCCAAGATCCCTGAAGAAGGTGGCCAATCCACTTCCATTCTTCTCTCTACAAAGAATTAAACACTTAGTAAAAATTCCAAGTTTGTAGATAATTGATGAAGTAGAATTGTAAGAATTGTGAAGTACGGGAAAGCATCTGTCTGTCTGTGAATGTTTTCAACATATACACTAAACAATCTAAAAGAAATATGCAGCGTATAATTGTTATTGAAAAGATAAGGCCAGTGTCCTCACACATATACACACACACACACACACACACATACTTTTGCATCGTATACAGATAAGTGAGAGATAAGTACCGTTACCCCCTCCCCCCATATATCCACTTTATGCTGTTGTTAAACAATTCGTTCAGCTTTTAGATTCGACTAGACATAGTAGCAAGATACGTATATAGAAGTTTTTGCCCACTTTATATGAAAGTTTGTAGTACAATTTCTTGATTGTAAACTACTCCACATATCATCATCCCCTTCTATATACTACTTTAGGATTTACAGTGTCGACATTACAATATAGAAGAGAAAGTATTTCAGCACTAGTTAATATCAAAAAACATTTCGCTGATTTTTCCTTTAACTGCTGTCGAGAGTCTTTTTTTAAGGAGTGTTGTGAGAATTAAGACTTTTGAAAAGTAGTAATCTCTCTCTTCTAGAGATACATATCTGAATTGTATTAAACAATATAAGATAAGAAGATATGATGCTTTCACTATATTTAATTTATAATTCTCTTAAATAAATGTAAATAATTAACATAAAAAATGACACACCTGTCCAGAATATTAATTATATAATCGTTTAATTAGTATCCACAAAAGTTATTATGATTTCATTAACTTTTTATTTATATTAAACTAGCTTTTTTTCAGTCAACAGACTGAAATTATTAAACATAATGATTAGTTATAATTAAAGAAACGAAACTCTGGTCTGGAACACTCGCAAAAGGCTCTTCTCTCATTGCAGTATCAGAATTCTAATTTGCAATTGTTCTGAATTTAAGTTTAATTGGTCCTCACGCGTTGGTCTAGCGTCTAGCGCACTCGCCTTTCGTATTCAGAGAATTTAGGGTTCGATTCCCGTGAGGGCAAAGTCGGTGTTGACACAGCATCGTGATAAAAAGTGGAACGCTACAGTTAGTAGCGCCCTAGGTAGCGAAGGCCGGAACTAAACGGCGTGGGAACTGCGGCATGCTTACCACACGCTCCTCTATTCAAATCGCCGTCTGGCAAGCCTTGGTTCTTCATTGGCTGTTGCGCATAGGGCTTACGGTTATGCTTAATTGATCTTGCACATAACTGTAAGTGTGAGGAACTGTAATAAGACATATTAGTTTCTGGATACAAAGACTATTTACCTGATACGGCAAAAGATCTTGATTAGCTCTCAGCAAAAAGTTTTCCCAAAGGTCCCAAAGTTTTCTTGGAAACTTTTTTGTATATCCACAACAGAGATACCACTTGAATGGAGATATTTTTCTTTTAAAGTTGATTTTTGAGGAATTTCCAGAATTGAAGTAAACTCTTGTTTTCATAATAAGGTTTTATTTCTCGAAATACCTTTATGGGATTTTTAATTTTGTCATGATTTTCCTGAAGAGACTCCAGATGGGTTTTTTTGTACAAAAAACGATATACATATAAACAAACAATCCGGATTTTTTTTTTTTTTTTTGGTGGGTGGTGGGCCTAAGCATTGTGACGTTCAGTTCACAACCTTCCTATTAAAGTGTCGTATCAATTTAGTAAAGATACTGTCTTGTAAGAAAATTTATCAGTTAGAACTTTTAAGAATTTCTCATTTAAGTGATTCATCGAAGATTATGGATGTTGCTTTTAATGTTTGAGAAAATTTATTTATAGTGAATCCTGGGAGATGAATGTCAACAAATGTTTCCAATTGTAAGCTTTAATATTGCGTATTATAAGGAAGTGCCTGTTTGAAAGGTGAGGCTTGCTTTTGTAAATCAAGGTCATCATCCATCTGTTGTTGTAAGTTGATTGAATATAATAAGTTAATAAAGCTAAGAGACAATAATACTAACTCTCAGATTTAAAAACTCATCTTTGTCGAGGTCAACATTACATTAATGTTAATAATTCATTCAAAGAGATGCAACATAAAGTAATATACTATTTTGTATTACAACTGAGTCCATTCACTTGGTGAAAATTATATTAACAACTCTATATTTTCGCACTCTCTTCAGCTAACAAGTTAATTAGCATGTGTAGGTGTAAAATTTAAAATACTTTAATTTGCCGAAATTTTTAGTAATTAACTTGGTTTATTAGTCATACCATATTAGTTTATTTGGCGTCTAACAATGTATCAAGCCTAAAGGAAATTTACAAATATGCCAGCCTTATTATCATGATTTCAATAAAAAAAATTTCAATTCGTGGGAAGAGTTGGGAACTCCTAATTCAGCGAGGCAATCGTATCCCGAGAAATTTGACAAGGAAAGAGAGAGGGTATGCTTCCAGCTACTCACCGATTCTCGACTGGGACCACTTTGGGAGTGAGGGTGGAAATGAATGCAGACCACTTTGTTGATGCTTGTCCCGCTCACGCGGAGATGCCTAACCAATTCCTTGGATATTTATCAAACGATATCGGCATTATAACTAGCTGCTTTAAAAAAAAAAAAAAATATTATTTAGATACCACCAGAGTAATCTACACTATCGGTTGAAATAAATCAACCGGAAGTGAGTGCGATGTTACGAATTTTCAATTTCTACAATTTTACTCGAAAACTACTCCAACGATTTCGATTAAACACATAAATCGATCACTTTTTTTTAAAAACACTTTTCTGAAAAAGTAGATTTTAAACCATTGCCTACTGTAAAGTTTTGCTGCTGAGGGGAGTGATCAAGGGAAGCTATTCAGTGTCTACATCAGTGTGCTCACTTCCTGGTATCCAGTCCTTTTTATTCAAAGATTGACGTGTAATTGTTACAGTTCCCAATCTACATGGAAGACGAACTAATCTTTATATAAATTTGTCTAAAATTCTTTAAAAAAATTTAATTTTTTTAAATTACGGCTAAGGATAGTGAGATTCGGTCTTTTTTTAAAAAATAACAAAAACAGACCGAATCTCACTATCCTTACCCATCATTTAAGAACTGACGAGAAGAATCTTCTATTTTTTTTAAATCTTGTTAAGATAATTTTAACTTTTCACAGAAGCTTTCTAGTGTTAAATTAACCATTTTAATCATTAAATAGTGTTCCATTTTCGTTATGTCATGCGTAGTGTAACCCAGCCTGTTTACTGCAAGTTATTTCCTGTTAGCTCACATTGTCTTTATGTTGTTCATAACTTTCCCACAGAATTTATTCTTTATTACTTTCTCTTATTGTTTTAAGAGAAAAATGTTACGATCACTCTAATTTTCAAAATAGTGTTTTCAAAGTTGGACTTTTTTTTTCCAAAGCTCTAACATAAATATAGCAGGGTGAGGATTATATGCTGGTAAGCACACAGGAAGTTATTTCAATGTAAGTACAGTGTAGCCCAGAAGAAAGCGTTAATAATAGCATTGAAAGAATTCAAATCATTTAACGGCATAATATAATGGGATTATAGGTGGGATTGGATTATATATGTACAACCACCTATAATTGGGATTATAGGCAGTAAATTGTAATGAAGGTGTACTTAGAGGAAAGCTTAACACTAGTGGTCCCTCAGAACCTCAAAGAAAACGGTTTGGTGGCTTAAAATAAAATCTGATCCTCACCCTAAACTTCATACTTAAAGTAGCCTTTCTTCAAATGATGCTCTATTTAGTATAACAAATTTTGTTTTAATTATTTTAGGTGGTTTTTAAAGGAATAAATAGAGTGATAAAAAAAACTTAGAAAAACAGACAATTTTATTATTACATTAGTTACAATGCTGTTAAGAGATCCGCCAACTTCTACAATACAGAGTGATGTGATGATACTTTATTATTCTTCTAAACTTATTCCAATGTTGACGGGTTCCACACCTCATTAAACACCTGTTGTATTCACAACATAAAACACACCCGCTGCCCAGTCGATCACCAGCTGACACCATTATTATTTTTATTATTTTTTATTATTATTATTATCATTATTTTATATTCACTATTGTCCACAGAATTGATGTTTCAAAATTTTTTTTATTTTTTTTTATATTGAAAATGTTGAAGACTGCATCTTTTCATTGACGTCAATCTCATTGAAAATATTAGATTAATTGTAACTTCTTCTTCTTCTTGTTAGTCATATCCCATTCCATCTCTTGGTGTATGGGTTCCCTTAATAAGACCTTTCCAGACATTTCTCTTCTTTTTTTTTACCCATTATCGAACTCTTCAGCTTCAGTCCATGCTTTACATTCGAAGACTTCTTTAATAGTTTCTTCCCAAGTAACTCTGATCTTTCTCTGCCTCTGTTTCCCTACAACTCTTGCTTCATAGGTAATCCTTATAAACAGGTTTCGTATTTTATCTGGACGCGTTTTGCCTTCAATTTTACAAAGGAATCTCATATCGGCTGCCTTGAGTTGACTTCCGTGTCTTGGTATTTTGAGTCCAGAACTCACTACCATTTGTAAGTATCGGGAGAATTGTGGAAACTGCCCATCATCACCGGGACAGTGAACTATAGTTTGTTCTAGGAAAAGAAAATGTAAGAGTGGCGCTGCTAGACTCAAGCTTGGAGACTTCAACGTGCGAGTACCAGCGTGCTACCACTGAGAGTTTTTATCGAAAACGGGTCCCAATGTGTACAAATCGATTTATACTCATAACTAACTATACGTCCTTTTTTGGGCTCTATTCACTTTATTTAAAAATAAATACAGAAAAGTTGGTTCAGAGGGGCGGCTTTATTGGCATCTGTGGTTTTGGGATATTCTTTCTCAGAAGTTCTAAGTGCTTTTGATGAGTGATTCTATAATTTTTTTTGGAAATTGATGTTTCATCGCGGATAGACGTTTTAATATCCCCTGAATAGGGGGGAAAAATGTAGTGAATGTCGGTATTAATTCGCCAACGAAGTGCAGCCTTGCTGAAAGGATACTTTTTTGGGAGGCACCCAAAAAGCGAACGAAATAATGATAGAATTCTAGAGGAGCTGAGGTATTAAGCAAGCTTTCCTATATAATGGGGCATAGTTTATAGTATGGTACTGCTATCTAGTGAAAGTGAAAGAAACTAAACGACAAAGGAGAACAAGCTTATGAGTGCGTAGTAGAGTTTTTGTGGGGTTGAACAGAGAAATTTAAATCGCGAAAAGTACCCTGAACTGAATACTAAATTGATTAACTAAGAAATAGAGTACTGCAAGGACTTTACAGTACTGATATAGAAATGTGGTAGCATGAGTAGAAATAGAAATGACAGACTGAACTGCCAGAGAGAGATTTGTCGGCAGTAGACTCCAGATCCTACTGGGGGTTGAGATAGACGGATCTTGACCACCGTGATGTTTTTTTTGAAGTCTACAAAGTTAAATTATTGACTGATTGTTTGAATCTAGCTAGCTCTTATATATGCTTGTAGAACTTTCCCCTACTTATGCTTTCAAATCTCTTAGGGGTTAAGGTAGACGGATCTTGATCTCCCTTAGTTACGTCACCATCATTAACTCTCGATCAGTTCAGTTGTGTGTCATTTCTACTCATGCACTCACTTTCTAGATGCGTTACGTCTCATGTGACGTGGCGTGGCGGATGATGTGTGATATCTGTTGCCAGCAATTCCAAATACAAGTATTTCGCACCAGATTTTTTCCACGATTTTAATCCACAGAAAGACAAAATTCTAAAAGAATTACAAGGAAACTGTCAGTCTCTTATCCAGGAAAATAAAAAGAGATAGTAAAAAGATATGAAAATAAGATTTTATACAAATATCTGGCAATGTGAAATATAAGAAATGAAATAATAAAAATAATATAAAAGCAGATAACATTGATATATTTCTTAAAACCTAATTAGGAAATCTGTTGAATTAAGATGATAATTGACGAATATTTAACTTCCTTTTCATCATTTTACACTTTCTATCTACTGGATATCTTTATGCTGCGGATTTATTGTAAGATATGTATTTGTTTAAATAAAAAATTGAAATAAATAATAAATAAAAATTGAATTACCATCAATATAATATTTCACACTTCACCTTAAATTTATTATAAACCTTCAGCTTTGTTTAGAATTGTGTCCATTTTGATAGTTCATTTAGAGATAATGCTGTAGATTTGATTTTTCGCCATAAACACATAATGTTTTTGAGCCCTCTGCTCAGAAACCTGAAGACTGGAGTGTAAACTGAATTTGCTCTGTGCAAGTCTTGTGATTGTTTTTGACAAAACATCCTGATGATGGGCGAACGCCCGAAACCGGTCGATGACCGCAAAAAGAAGCAGGCTATAATCTGTGATGCTTTCCAGCTCTGCGAATCAATCAAACAACAAAAATGATGAAACACTAAAAATCGTAGATATCCAACTTTTTTGCAGTTTTATTTGTCTTGTTTAAAATAAACTTTGCTCTAATTTTTGCTGGCCCAATTTATATTGGGGGTATTCATTGTAAACATTGGACGTAATATACATAGAAATGAGAAAAACCCTGAAGAAATTATTGAGAGCTCAGTTCAGTCTCATTAAATCTAAGTTCTTAATATTTTTACCAAATACGAACTACAATAATATTATTATATATTCATAGTAATTATGCAGTTTTTTTTTTTTTTTTTAGTTTCTTTAATTATCTAACCGTTTTCCCCTCTATTATTCTAATTAAAAGTTCTTTGTTGCGGCCCCAATTATACGTGTTACACGTAATTTCAATTAATTATTTGATAGAACGCTTCTCTGAATACATGTGTCTAACCCCAATATGTTTCAAGTAGGTAATGGGGGAAGCAGAAGTTGTGTCCCCTTTCACATACATTTGACCCCCAAATGCAATCTCCGCTGCCTAAAGACTGGCGCTTGTCTGATTATAGCGGAAAAAGTGTTGTCTATTTAAGTGAGCGTAAGAGATAGTAATTATTATTACTCTTTTTTTTTACATACTAGTAAATAGAGATTATGTGATACAGAAGAGTATTAAAACATTAAAGGTTCTCTATATGATTTTTAATTTGCATTTATAGTAATATATGGTAAGGTAATTAGAGAGAGAGAGTATGTGTATGTGAGAGTGATGAGAATGGAGAAGTGAGGTAAAATCTTGAAAGAGGTCACGCTGTTCAAAACCAATCACAACTACTCTTCTAGACAAAAGTACTTTAACCTCGTCTCTGATTGGCTAGCCGGGCCCGCGGGTCCTGATGCCGTAATATACTCACTATACTACTACCACCACCACTACCACAGCCACTAACTCAACTTCTTACTCTATCATATGAACTTAACTAAAGCTTGTGTTTTATAATTTTCTAAAAGGCTTCCCCCCTCCATCCCTCACGCTACGTAGTGTTGTTTAGTCAACGTCGTGGTCGTCGCAATATATAGGAGACTAAACCGGTTCTACTACTCTTTTACACAACTCCCGCCAAGACACAAAATCCCGCTTCTATGCGCGCCTTGTTGTAAACATTATATACTATCCAAACTGATTTAAAAAACAAAACAAAAAAGCTTTATTTCTCCTACTTCTATTTACAAAAAACAAAAAAAAAAATCTTAATTGAAAAACACTCTTACCTAGATTTATTTGTTATTAAGAAAGACTTGGTGACCTTATTACCTTAACCTATTGGAAATTATAATGGGTTTCCTTATATTATGTGTATGTGTATATATATGTATGTGTGTGAGTTTGTGTATATATGAAATAAAAATAAGAAAAATTGAAATAAGAAGACTAAGAGAATAATTTTTATATTATACATTTTCAAATCACCATCAATTTGTTTTTATCCATTACGGTAATTCATGCAGAATCAAAAAGAGAGCAGCATCGGATACAAAATTCTCGTTCACTTTGCACATATCTACGTAGGAATAGAATCAGTTTAGAATTTGTTTCCCATTCATTATTTAAAAAATAAATAAACAATCTTGGATTAATTAATTATATAGGAGAAAGAAATCTAGTATTTTTCTGGAAAAAAAAAATGTTTTTGGTTGATTCGTCTGTAGGCCTTTGTCTTTTCAGAATTCGCAAGTTCGGGAGAAATTCGGAAATAGACATGAAGGAACTGAAAAGAATGGGAAAAGTTAGCATTTAATTAGAAGTATGAAGAAAAAGTCCTTGGCAAAGCAACTCCTGAAAAGGAACCTCAGTCATGGAGCAGCAGTTTTTGTTGGGAGGTTACGTCTCAGGATAGAGTTTGGTTCCTTGAAATTTTATTTTGGTTACTTTGCGATCGAGTCAAATTTATGAAATTGTGAATTTTCCCGAATGTCTTTTGTTTAGTTCTAGAGTGAATCCTCTATTTATGTTCAGAAATCTCTGGACCGTTTAGCCGAAGTCAGTTAAAGAAAATTAGCGTGAAGTGAACTAGCAGGGCGATAGAATGGATACCAGGAGGGACGAAGCAAAAGAGAGCAAGCGGCCAGGCAACTTTGGAATGATGGACTTGGGATTTGCAGGATTAGCAACTTTAGCACCTAGGGAGAGGCCGAATAAAGAAGAAGGCGATTTTTCCCTAGAAATCAGCTGTTTGACCATTGTTTCCACTACTCATTCAACGATAGCAAATCGCCTAGAAATATTACACATTTAAAGAACAGACCGTTCAGTAATTAGGATTTCTGGTTTTTGAGGGGATGAAACATTCAGAAATTTATTCCCAAATGTGTGGGGCACGGTCTAAATTGTATGAATCGTGCAGATTTCTACAGAATAGTCTCATATACAAGAAGCCAGATATGTTGCTATTGGTAGAAGAAAGAAGCTTGCGATACTGATAAAGCGACATGGTTAACAAAGGATACGACAACTCCAATCACATATTGTACGCATTCATCGCTTAAAACTATTGAAAAATGGGCTGTGGTTCTGTCACATTCGCTTTTTATGCCCATTAAGATCTCGCATTATCAGATTTCTTTTCGTTTAGAAATCATTACATGGTGTCAAGTTTCTTGACAACGAAGAAATAAAAGCAAAAGTGTAAAATTGGTTCACACTTTGAGACAAAGGATTTCTTTTACTGCCAGCATAAGAAATCTAGTAGAGAGATAGGGGCATCTCAAATTAGGCGCCTCTCTCTCCCTTTCATTGGTCCCAAGCGTTCTGTTTACACACACGTCTGTCAAGTTCATGGATAATTGCACAGCATTCATCCTTATGGATGAGCTCACTGGGTTGTCGCTGACACCAGTCTAAGACGCTCACGGCTCTTACTGGGCTGTGGTTTAAGGAGATACCTCCACGTAATTGGGCTCATGCGAGACCTCTTTTGAAGAGTTGCGAGACAAAGTAAGAAACACCCATCCATCTTATGACAGATTGCTAGGATTCTGAGGAAATTAGGTTCAGTACATTTGGTCGGAACAGGATGTTTATATAATCTTAGTGAGTATAAATAATCTTAAGTGTATATACTGTCAAGCTTTTTCCTTTCTGCCCAACTGTTGATGTCACCTATACCTTGAAATTTTCAAAGCCCATTGTGATCCTTTCATTGATAACATACATATTACATCCTCAGTGCATCTTTTAGATTGAGGTATATACGACACTTTAGCCTTTTCCTCCGTGTCAGAAATATTTAATAAATTTAAGGACTTCTTTTGAACCTTCTTAATTGTAAATTCTTTCGTTTGATATTTTTTGGATTTAGGTGTTTAATAAAAAAAACTTTTTAACCTTACGTTTCGGCACTGACAAATGCTTTTGTCAGAGGCCTGCTTTAAAATATTATGATATCTATAGCAATATTCCTTGTTTATGTAACCGTAGTTATAATGCTTATTTCTGATTATACATATATGAAATTACATTAGACATCATAATGTTTTAAATAGACCACTGAAGAAGGCCAGTTATCAGTTCCGAAACGTATAGCCAAAAAAAAAACAAGTATTAAATTGAAGATCTAAAACCAAAAAATTTCTAACGAAAGAATATTAAATGATTATCAAAGTTATATCACTAATTAAAATATAATAGCTCAGTTTATATCACATTTAATAAATATTAGTAACTATACATAAATAACTCTTTTGGGATAGTGGACTAGCTAATTATTGCGGACCTCGGTGTCCCTACGGGAATTTCGACCTTTATTAACACGAGCAATTAGTTCTACTTTTATTCGCCCTGTATATTTGTACAACTACTTGGATTAGCATACACAGCAGGCAAACTGTAGCTTAATATCACCTATATTGATTCATTTACATGCGCATTCAAAAGACAGCTATATTTTCACTAAAAAATCCAACACACCTAAGGGAACCAGAATAGAATTTTTTAGTTGGCCTCTCTTACCGATCGATGTAAGAGGAAGTATTGCGATAATGTCAAAGTTCCGGTATCAATTTATCACCGAATATACACGTTTTGAGGTACTCTGGGTCCAAAAAAGTGTTGTTTTTTTTTAGAAAATGATCTGTGCGTCCCTGTAATGTTTCTCTTTCTAAAGGGTTATTTTAGTTTATTAAACTATTCCTTTATATTAATTAGAATTAAATATGTTGCCAAAAACTACTGAGTTGGAAAAAAAAAATCTGTTGACCGCAAGTGAGTTTTTACTGGACAGTTTTTCCAGTTTTCTGTGATTTTCTACATTAAAACACTGTTAACTACATAACTTTGTAAACTGCAGTAAGAGAAAGTCGTGTGAGTGTTTCACACCACAGTTTTTTTTCTCTTAATGTTATAAGAGAAAGTGTTGCATGCGTATCAAATTTTATAAATTGAGTTTCCACCAACAAAAAATATATCTCTGAGCACTAAAAAGTGGGATTTTAGAAATTGGTCTGTGTGTGTGTATGTTTGAGGGGGGTCCTATTCAGTTATTAAGGTCCTATCAAGGATTCCGACAATAATTTTTTTTTCAAAAAAGGAAAACGGATGTTATCATTTTACTGAAAACCTTTTTCTAGTTTTTCGAATTTTTCTCGAAAACCACTCTCTAAAATAATGTAATGATCTATAATTTTTCACGAAATGTCATGATTTTTTTTTTCCGGAAAAATTAATTAGAAGAGTTTCCTGGTGTAACTATGCCTTTAGGTTTAACTATATACGGTCATTTCATTATAATGTAAGTTCCATCACCCGTACAGTATACGTAGAGTGTAACTAAATATTTAGAAAAAAATTCCCCTTTGTAAGAAAAGTTTACTATTAAAAAGTTTTTTCAGGCGGGTTTAACGTTCAGTTACCAAATTAGGTGTCGTGGACAGTGGCGGAAGCACCTACTTTACTATAAACATTTTTTAAATGTAATATAAAAATTAGCAGTTATACGCTGGACTCGAACTAGGTACCTCCCAGTTACTAGTCCATGCTCATAACCACTACACCAACACCCGCCGCTAAAAGTTAACTATTACAACTAGAGAAAAACGTGTGAATGTTTCACTTCTTTTTTTTTGTTCCCCTTCCTTTAATTAAACAAAAATTTTGTAGCAAGTACAAAATTTTGGTCTAAAAGAGTGTGTGCCCACATATCTTGATATTTAGTTGTGATGTAATATTCCATACCGCCTTGAAGTTTTTGATCGCTGTGTTGTCTTATTTTGGACACATGTGTTGCTTAACTGGCCTGGACAGGCCTTCCATATTACTTATGTAATCAAC
This sequence comes from Triatoma infestans, assembly GCA_011037195.1. NCBI lineage: Eukaryota > Metazoa > Arthropoda > Insecta > Hemiptera > Reduviidae > Triatoma > Triatoma infestans. Next base: position 31,738 of record JAAEAF010004736.1, on the reverse strand, counting down.
CAGTAAAATAAATATATATAATAAATACATAAAAATAAATAATGTGTGGGAAACTGTTTAATGTTAATCATATATTTAAAATATTAGCATGAATACCTCATTAAAATTGTTAATTGAAAATTAAAAAAAAAAATTCTAGAGTAGTAGGAACAGTATTTTTACTTACTCTTAACTACTGGTAAGAGGAAGCAGTATTGCTATCGTATCAAATTTTCGAATTGAGTTTTTAACGGAAATATATGTTTTGTGGTCCCCACCCCCCTGCGTACAAAAAAAAATGTTTCTTAGCGTCAACAAAATATCTTAACAATGAAAAATCGCAGGAAGCTTGATATTTTCCGTCTAGATATTACCACTACATCTGACCCGGAAGTTTTGGGCAAAATCCATGAACCGGAAGTGTACTTCAGATAGTATTATATACTATCTGCGTATATATTTTCTATCACTTTTATTTGTGTTACATTTTCTCGGGAAAATTGATTTTTTTTTTTTTTTTTTTTGAGGTTCTGGAGGAATAGTGAGGTTAAGCTCTTCTCTAAAGTACTTGTTCTATTCAATGTATGATTCTACCACTTATGTAAAAATAATAATACACATTAGAAACACCAAAATTCCAAATGTGAAGGAAGTCGGCTTTTTGGAATTATCTCGAAAACCGCAACAACGATTTTCTTTAAACTTGTTATGCTAACCACAGTTATAGAGAAGTATCACTTTTACTTGAAACAAATATATGTGATATGCTTCTACGTTATTAGCACGCTCTTCACTTCCCTACCAGCATGGGTCAGTAGGTTCATATTTGTCACCCCACCACCTCTATATATTATGTTAAGACAAATGAAAAAATCTGAAGTTTAAAGAGAATTTGTCATTTTATCTCTAATTGTATTAAACAGGATTGAGAGAAAGGTCGAGTGAGTGTTTCACACCAGATTTTTATTTGTTTACATTGAAACAAACAATCTTCTATGAAGTTGTATAAGAAAAATAAAAATGTTGAATGCTAATGTTAAAAATGAGGTGTGTCCATATTAGTTGTTTACAAATGTAATGAAATTATATATATTGCGTAATTATAATTTACAAAGGATGCTGCACCTCTCCTCAATCCTCCGACACAGTCATTAATAACTTGCTTGCATTCTAGTTTTACTTAATATTCATTTTAGAATAAAGTAGAATTTAAATTGTTTAATACTGATTATTCTAAGATGAAAATAATCAAGATTATTGAGCGATCCTCGATGCATCTATAATTTTGCCCAAACCAACTGTGTTGTGACCTACCTACAAACAACACTTTCTTCAGTCCGGTGACAGTTCTGAGTGACATTTAGCCAGGAATTTAGATTGCAAACATCTGTGTTCCTCAGCAACTGTTATACTCTTTTCCAAAACACTAGGATTTCCTAGTGTATTCTAAATAACCATATTTGCGAGTTTATTATTGAAAACAATCAACCAGACTTTGGAAAAAACATTATAATTATTAATATGAACATCTAATCAAGTTAGTTGCGTTGTTTACTAGCCTGGGTAAAAAAAAAAAAGAAAAAAAAAGTGCACTATTTACGCGGATTTTCCGTTATACATGGTTCTTTTTTACGCGCATAATAAAGTCACCGCGTAAATACGATAATCTACTTTACTGCCAGAAAAAATGAAAATTGTTTTTATCAAATGCTAAAGCTTGCTTTTTACTTTCTCTTGGTAAGAGAAAGTATTGCGATCTGGCAAATTTTGGAAATTAAGTATTTCAAGGGAAATACATGTTTTGAGGTCTCCTGATGACTGTTCGGTTTAGTATTATTCCGTTTAGTTATCACCGCATCTGACAGGAAGATTTCGAACAAAATTCATCAACTTCCAACTTTATTGAATGGAGTTTTTTTTTCAGTATATTTGCAACATTTGAAAGAAGAAGGCGAAGGAAAAGCAAAATTATTATCGCTTACCCGATCAACTTAAAAAATTCTCAGCCCAAAATAACCATTAAAGTATGTAAGTAATTATAGACTTTGCGTCACTCTGATAGATAGATAATAAATTAAATGAAAGATGTATAGAAAAATATTGCAGTAAAATGAGGGAATTGAAGAACAATATAGCAGTAATATTATTATAAAGTGAGTTCGCATAAATTAATAGCGTGTAAACGGAGTAATGAGGGTAGTTATATGTCTGTCTCTGATCCTGCTTCAGATTATAATTAATAAATGTATTAAAGAGATTATATATAAAAAATTTGCAGGTGACATTTTAATAATCATGTATGACAATAAAATCGGATAAAGATCTGATCGACTGATATGATTACCAAATAAACGACTATTTTGATAGCAATCCTAATAAACTGTAATAAAGTAGTCCTAATAAACTTGACTATGTTATTAGAAATTTTGTTATAAGTAAATTAATTTCGTTCTTGAATATTGGTGCTGTTTCTTGAACTGTCCCACAAGCATAGTGTTGAGGTCTCGGGCTAACTATAAGATCTTTATTTCATGTTCTCACTCCTTTCAGGGATTCGTTACAAATGGCTGCCTGGTATCAATGCAATTTTACAAAGCCAAAAACCATTTTTTTTGTTCAAATTACCGTGTGAGTGATAAAATATAATGTTGGTATGGGAAGATGCCCTGCAAGTGGGGTATAGCCCGGTAAGTGCAAGAAATTCATGTGGTTAGAATTATAAGCTTCTTCCTGGCATGCGACTATTCCAGGACATTAAGGAGCCTTCACCAAAATGATACCCCGAGGTCGGTCGTAGCTTATCGTGCTTGAACTTAAGATTGGGGACTGGAGATGGGTTTGGAAGGGCCGCGATCAAGTTTGACCAATCTATATCTGTGAGAGATGAGCTGCATTGGAATGCATGAAAATTCAGATATCCCAATTTTAAAAGATCTTGTGTTTCACTCGCAAACAAAGGTACTGAAATATATAAAATTATACATATTCTACACAAAATAGGAATATGGTCCTGTGTATGCCGTAGAATGTACAGAGCTAACTATATTCCGAATTCTGTCTTTTTCAATATGTTTATTTAATTTCATTAATTTCAGATATTTAAAAATCATTATTGACATACTAATGTCATATTCCACCTGTTTTATTGGAATAGCTTGCCCTTAATGGATAATAATATAAATTAAAAAATTAATAAATAAAATCTTTTCAGAACTCTTAAGTAAGATCAATTATGCACTTATTTTATTAAGTATAAATTAATAAAGATATGTATGCATATATCTTTAAGAAACTTTTTTAGGTTTTTTTTTTCAGAATATCAGTATTTTCTTTCATTCTGGAGATAAAAAAAAAATGCATACACACACAACACAATATATATATCGGGACGAATTGATTCTTTCTTTATTAACACACCATTCAGCAATAACGTCGTTGTCCTCATTTCAAGGACGTTTTCTATTGTCTTGTCTTTTATTGTACCAAAAGTACTATGTCCCCTATAGTCTTGAAACTTTTGTATCAACCACATGGTTTTTTCTCTGGCAGTTACAGTCTTATTGATAAACAGTGTCATCTAACGGTCGATAAACTAACTAATTCCAAACTAATTTTTTAATAATACTAATTTTTTTTCTCCACGAATGCCTTTTTCATATAAGTTTATCATATCGTACTGTTTATCAAGAACATTCTTATGATGGATGATCAACCAAAAAAAAAATGAAGCAGGTTATCTTGGAAAATATATCTGATATATATTCTAACTCTGCGGACCCAACCATTTTTATGATGTGATTGCTTCGAATACTTTCGCTTTTATGGTGGTTGGTTTTATTTAAAACAAAATTTACACCATATTTTTATATTCACATATGAAGAGTATAGGAGAAGAGTGTTATTGGTCTTCCAAATAAAAGTTTTATCGTAATCTGTGGGAATTAATATACTACTACTTATATCCTGGAACGTCCTCTTACATCCTTAGATAATCCTTGTTTGTTGCCATAATTAATTTTAGAAATTCAATTCATACTGGGTTCATTGCAAGAAATATAATATTTTCAACACTGCTTGTTTGATAAGTAATGTTATCAGTTAAGTTTGAACTTCAACACAAAGATGTTCATCAGAGATGTTTTAGGTCATTTTAGGTTAAAGCTGCAAGTGTAATCATCTGTTATAGATTTTTTTTCCAGAAATTTAATTCACTTTAAAATAAAGCAATTGTTTGTTAAAAGTTGATGAACAAAATCTTGCTTGATGGTGACCAAAGAAGTCAAGAGATTTATAAATCTGGTTGCAACAAACCAGTATATGCAGCTGTTGCTGTTTTTTATGTTGAAGAACAAAAATAAAGGACTGAAAAACTACACACAGCAACTTCATCTTCCAAGGTTATCCAGACAGAAGGCGGCCCAGTGTTTAGGCGGGAATGGAAAAGCGCGGGAAGAACGCCTACTCTTGGTTTTGTTTTGTCTTACTACTTATATGTGTGTTCAAATGCCCTTGCCTTTTAGTTTCTAAAAACTTTCCTCTTTTAGACCCTCATGCTCATATAATATTTGTTCCTCTTTATTTTAGAGCAAAAAAAAAAAATTGTTTATTTCGCTGAACACAGTATTGGCTAGTTATGTTTGGTTAGACTAAGAGGCTGTCCCAGTTTCAGATTGTCTTTCTTTATTAATTTAACTTTGATTTTATGTGGTTTTATACTACACATTTAAAGCTACTTGTGAACTTTAAATTTCTGAAATTCTTTTACAATTGCTGAAAAGAACAGGACTTAAGGAAATAGAAACAATTTTGTTTGAAAACTTATTTTTTTGCAATTTTTGAAATTCCAGTGGTACTTTAGGGTAATTATTATAATATCTCAGATCCTTAAAATCAATTTTCTCATACAACTGTTTAAAAAACACAGTTTTCTCTTCTGTGAGAAAAAGTTTCAGTAGGACCAAATTCTGTGATAGATTTGAGAATCAAATCCGTTCTTTTTTATTTTTTAACTGAAAAATGAATTATTGGGAACCCACAGTACAAAATATAAAAATGAAAATTTTGTATTTCTAAAAACTAAATTAGTTGTCAAGAATTTGTTTTTATTTTCTTTGTATTTATCCAAATTACCAACTTTATTAAATTATTTGGACCGATACGCTGTTTTATCAGTAATTATTGAGTTAAAAATATTTTGTAAATTTAAACTTTTGAAATTAGCTCCCCTTTCCGGGCTTTGATATGCTGTCTGTTTCCATGGAGTGTAGAAAAGAACTGTATTCATCATCACAAGTGAAAATTGACAGTTACAATTAATAAAGGCTTCTGCTTGCGAAAACCAGAAATCGGCGATAGAAACCTGCAATAAAAAGGCCCTTCATGGATTCTGTAACCTAGTTTAGTTTATTTAAAATCTATTCTAAAAATTGTTAAAACGCGTCAGGAAAACTGTAATAGTAGTTAATCTTTATTTTAATTGAATCTTCATTTCAATCTACTAGTTCCCACGCTCACCTTAGTTTATGTTTTAATAAGAGAATATATTATAAATAATGTTACACATGAGCTTCACTTGGCATCAGTATCTTCAGAATGTTAAATATCTTTTATAATACACTATTTGAGTCTAAAAGTGTTACTTGATTGTTGCATGATGAAAATAAACTATAAAACAATTTATGACTGTTATGAAGTGAGCTCTTTAAACTCCTGAATACATAATTAGCAAAATTGTTTAAATAAAGAAATTCTATTTACAAAACAAAATAGAAAGTAATCAATGAGTTTTTATCCACAAGTGTGGCCAGTATTGAATGAAAAGGGTCACTTTTACAGCCGTAACAGTGTAGAGTGAGTGATTCATAAAGGTGGCCGGAAATGCCCGCTTGAATAGTTAGTTTCTAGGAAACAATTTGCTCATCTACTTTAAAGTATTTGACGAATGTACTTCCGAATCTCCAAAGTTTTATAATATCCAAAGCTTAAGTTAACCCAAGATTTTTTTTTATTTCACTGCTTATTTTAATTGAAACCGTTGAAAGATTGGATCTATCTGAGAATAACAGTGCGCCGGACAGCGTGAGACCGGAAAATGCCATTATAGTTCTCATTACTACAAGCTAGGACTATTCCCATGAACTTCTATTGTTCAAAAACCCTGAGTTAAAAGGGAAGGGATCCTGTCTGGAAAATGTTCTAAAATCTAAAACTTGTATAATATTTTTATCACATTAAAAAAAAAAAAATTATTAAAATTGCAGGAATTATTCTCTCAACTGCAATTTAGCCATGAAAGTGCATTACCACCAGATGCTCTGCGCAGAGCTTTGGCAGAATCTTTTTTCGATCAGCAAAGATTTCAGCTGGGATACATGGATGATGCTGCTGAATGTTTTGTGAGTATAAATTAAATTTAATTGAAATTATGTAATGCAGAATTGTTCTAGAAGACACAGCTGTTTATTATACCCTTATTGGTGGATTAAAATTAACTACTGCGGAAATACTTAAGAAGTGAAAGTGCTCTATTTGCCTGTTATCACTTCTCATTCCCAATTCTATTTAAATTACATTGCTAAAGATTGAGAAATGATATTATCTTAAAGTGATGTTCTGTGCTAAATTTGGGTACATTTAATATAGAAATAGTCCCACAAAGAGTTGAAAATATGAACAATTGTTTAAAAAATAATTTTTCATATACAAAATATTTCATGTGTAAAAACATCGATAAGATAATTTTGATACAAATAGGTTAAAAGAAACCTGTCTTATGACATTGAAGATTCACTGTACATAATTATCGGAAACCCTTTTTTATTTTAAAACTACATAAATTCCAGATAACATCTCGATAAAAATGGGGAACATTCTTGATAAATTTCATTGAATTCCTTCCATTCCAGTCATAATACTATTTCAGACAGAAAGAGTTTTATTCAATTTTATTTATATAGATTTTATAACAATAAATTTTGTTTTGTTCATATTAAATTTAAATAATAATTTACAGGAAAACATTCTGCTACGTATTCATTTCCATTTGGCCAGTTCTGAGGCTGAAGATCTGTGCAGTGCTAGACACTGTATACCGCATGTTAAATTCGCCATGACACTAGTAGAGCAAAGTGTTTGCGGTGCATGTGGTGCTACATCAGAACCCTTACCTTTCACTCAGGTACTTTTTGTTATTATAAAGTTATATTTTTAAGAAGTTAGCATTTTGGAATAGCCCTCATTGCTACTAATTGCACCGAGGTGTATATTATTCTATTCGGGGGGCTCCAATAAATTTATGTTGGCGATTTACAAATTTGGCGCATCTTTAGTGCAGAATTTGAGATCGAAATTAATTTTCACAACAGAATCCCGACTTTTTTTTTGTGAACAAGGTCTTATAGTGTATGTAAGTGTGAATGAGCGGGGGGGACAATGGGCTTATGAGGCATTGGAATGCTTGTCTAATTAAGAATGGGAATACCATTTTGGAAAGAAGTTCCTTTATTCATGATTTATTTTGATTTAGATGGTGCATTATGTATCAGCGTCCGCTCTAATATCTCAGGCAAAGCAAGTTGCTAGCCCTACACATCCTGATTTATTTGGACAGCTGCTGAAGAAAGCTGGTGGCATGGGAGATATTAGGGATTGTCCGGTGAGCGCTTCTCTTTAACTCAGATTTTATTTTATTATCTTTAACTGAAATAACATATTTTCTGATTTTTTTTAAAACGAAACTAATAATATTTGCGATATTTTCTGTTCACAGAGTGCATGTGGTGCTAAAATTCAGATAAGACGAACACTGACCAACCATCCAGAGATAGTCTCAGTAGGCATTGTCTGGGATTCAGATCGCCCTTCGTTGGAACATATAATCTCATTGTTGATGACTTTGAGGACAACGTTGAGATTATCCGATGTGTTCCATACACCACCCCCTGTGCCTACACCTTCGAACAGTATGCATCAACTTGTTGGCGTGGTTACATATTATGGAAAACACTATTCTACATTTTTCTTTCATACAAAATTAAAAGTGTGGATCTACTTTGACGATGCAAATGTCAGAGAAGTTGGACCCAAGTGGGAACAGGTAAATATGGCTCAGATGTGGTGACTTAGTTAAGACTGAAGACGTTAAGAAGAACGTCAGTTATCATAATTACCATGTTAAATATTTTACAGGTTGTAGAGAAGTGTCGGCGCGGCAGATATCAGCCTTTGCTCTTGCTATTTGCTGCTCCTGATGGCACCCCGGTGGACCCATCTACAGCTCCTAGCACCACCACTATAGCTCCAAGAGCTGTGGCCATTGCAGCAGCTAGATCAGCGCCTGCGGGTCAAGTTCCTACATTGGGTAGAAGATCCTTGACCCCAAGTCCAGAAAAACCCAGTCTTGCTACTCTCTCGCAAAGAAGAGCAGTCACGCCTAATCCGGAACAATCAAATGAGAATGCCGCTCAGGTAACTGCTTAGATTAATCTTAGTTGGATTATTTTGATTCAGTTATTAAAACATACAGATTTTAACTTTTCATTAATTGATTTATATTTGTCTGGCCTAAAGTAAAATACAAAAATGTTTACAGAGAGTACTCAGTGAATATCAGAATCTTGCACAAGTGCAGAAGATGATAATTAACAGAAATCAATGGGCTCAACAAAATGGAAATAATGGTGTAGGAAGTGGAGGTAGCACTGAATTGGTAAGAAGAGATTCTGGTAACTGGAGTGGCGATAGAAATAGTGCGTCCTCATCTTCTTCAACTTCTCTTGAAAATCCTTATCAGTATATTATTAGCAAAATGCATAACAGGTATTTAGTGGTTTTATTGAGAACTTATTCATTGTTTCCTTTCTATAAGTGCAACATTTTTAAATTAACGTATTTCCAAATTTCTTAGAGTTCAAATGGTACCCCGAAGTCCAACAAGTTTGAAAGGAGGTGAATCAAGTTCCGGCGGAAGTCAATGCGATCCTGGATATGATTCTTATTCATTATCATCTACAGACAGTCTTCCACTGCAACAAACACTTAAACACAACTTACAGGTTTGTGTTCATTAATTTTCAATATATTAAACCCATAACTTATAGATTAGATAAAATAAGGGTAGCGTATCTCTTCATTTTGACTTTTAGAGTTTATTGTGACACCCGCTTAATTAAAGTGCAACTTCAGTTAATGGTCGAGTTAAAATCACTTGTCAGCATATATGCTACTTGCTTTTTGAAACTTCAGCAGTCTGAAAGCAGCGTTTGCATAGCCTGATGCTCTCTTTTTTGGACGAATGGTAAGGATTCAGTTCCCTTGGCGGAATACCATGGCATTGACCATGTGAGTAAAAGCAAGAAAGTGGCTGTAATAACGCTCTGGTTGAGAATGTGAGAAATTTAATAGGGTAAAAGCTAGGAGAGATGACGGGGGTATAAGGGAAGACGCAGGCTTTGCTTCTCTTGTTTGCCACTACGCGGCGTCATGGAAGTTAGTCCAGGAGTAGAGAGCTCAGAAGCGAACGTACTGCAAAATTCTTCAGTTATTTTGTGTGTTCTTCTGTGTTATACGAACATTTATACGCATCAGCTATATCTGGTGAATATCTGAATTTTCATAACGCTTAGTAATTTTTTTTTTATATACTATATTAATTGCAATTGAAATGAAAGATTTCTGCTGTCGTTAAAGTGGGACTCGTAGACATAGTGTTTACCAAGTTTCATGTCGATCAGCCAAGTTACCTTCACAGAGGAGAGGTCTACTACCTATGGTGCATCATCTATCCATTGTAGGAGAGACAGCCAAATAGTTATTTGTATTTTGTTTCTGGAATAAATGAGAATGTCTTTATTTTGAAAAATAACGTTTTCTTGCAGATAATAGTAGTTGACATATGTTTTATAAGCATTACCTTTTTAATATATCTCCTATATTTTGATACAGTGCATAACTTTGAAATGTGCGCCATCTCTCCTAGCTTTACCCTATATCGATAGGAAAGCGACGTATTGATCACATATCCTTAAATAAAAATCACCGTTTGATAATCAGGCTAGTTTTAGTTCTTATTAGTCCGCATATTTGCTAAGTTCTGTACGCTCATGTTCTAATATCCGTCCTGATATGAGATTTTTCGGGACTGTTTTTTTTTTTTTTTTTTTTTAAATATACCCCAAGGGAAATCATGAACTATTTTGATTATATTTATAATAATCATATTATTATTTTTTTGATCATAACTAATGGTTTATTATAACATTTTAGCTGGCTCAGATACCTGAAGGGCATCAGTCCCCAGCATCATTGGGAAATATACATTGTTCCAGTCAAATTGGACCATCAGGTAAACTATAGGAATTATTAGCTCTATTTGTTAAAAGGCAAATAATTTAATTACAGTCATTCGCATAAAACTTTGTGAATGATTTGTTTTCTGTTGGAGAACTAATATCAATATGTTATTAATATCGATGTGCAATTGCTTACAGAGTGTGAACGTTTATGCGATGAAGCTGATATGTTATTGAAACATTCACAAGCAACCGATGACCTGGAAAAGGCGTTGTCTTATGCAAATGCTGCTGTTGGAAAAGCACGTCAAGCAATGGATGCACCATACAGCAATCCTCAGGCTGCCTCAGCGGCCAGAATGAAACATAATACCTGCATTATGCAAGCCAGAAGCATCCACAAAAGATTAGAAGACCCAAATGGACCAAGACGTAATTATTACTAATTTGGCTAAATCATTTGAATATAGATATTTTTATTTAAAACATGAATGATATATGAATATATTTTATTCACAGATGGTGAAGGACGTCACAGTCGCGAAGGAAGTGGATGTAGTGCAAGAGGCTCAACTGGCTCTCATTCCAGACAGAATTCGCGGGATAAAGGCAATCACTCGCGCCAGAATAGTAAAGAAATGCTTATTAATCCCACTGTGGACAATAAATCCAAAGAAGTACAGGAAAAATCGTCCGAAAAAAATATTGAAATATATGCAACTCTGCCCAAAACAAGGAAAGGTCTTCTATCCAGAGCAACAAAAACTAAGAATACAGTTGAAGATGAAGAATATTTGTTATATGACCGACCTGGTAGAAGTCTAAACAGAAATAATAAAACCGCGAATGGAAAGAAGGAAGAGAAGAGAGCTCGAAGTGAAGACAGAAGTGTCAAAACTCAAAAAGAACAGAAAGAAAAGGAATTTGTTTCTAATCAGATATCAAAAGAAGTGAAAAAACAGGTGAAAGCAGAAGAACAAAAACAAGGTAAAAAGCAGCATAAAATTAGAAGAAAACTTCTAATGGGTGGGCTAATTAGAAGAAAGAATAGGTCCATGCCAGACTTACGAGAAGATGAAGTTACAGTTAAAGGGGTATCAAAGGATGATTCAAATCTTGGAAAAATGGATAAACCGGGAGGTCTTTCAGGCTATCTTTCTGAAGGGCACTTAGAATACTCTGGCAACCCTAACCTAGAAAGAAGTAAACTAATGAGAAAAAGTTTCCACAACAGCAAAATACTTCATATGGCCAAAGTACCTCCTCCACCTCCGTTACGTACAACTTCACAGTTAAGCAAATCTGATCGCCCTCTCTTTCCTTTGACAGACAATTTTCATCAAAACTGGCAGGAACAGCCACAGAGTTTACCACCTTTGCATAATTATTCGGAAAATAAATCCGATGTAGTAACCTACGCTAATGGAGGATATTTACTGAATTCTAACGGCCATGCAGAAAATAACTTCCAGAACACCTTAGTTACAACAGCACAAGTTCATCAAGTAGGGTCTCCACCCAACAGTGACTTTAAAGGAGATTTAGAAGATGATTTTATACTTCCTCCCTATCCATCCCCCCTCAATTCAGCTACACATTCTAGGCAAGCTAGTGAAGAATTTCCACCTCCACCTGTAGATATCCAGTCATTAACGCCTAGCACTCTGCTAGAACAGCTGCAACAAAAACGCCAACAAATTCTAAATGATAATGGTTTTAAAGAGACATCTTCAGTTGATACTGTGGATAGTTCGAACCATAAAACATCAGGAGGTGATTCATGGTTGAAGGAGTTGCAGGCAAAACAAGCAGCTATAAAAACTAAAGATTACAATGAGTCTTCACATGCACAAACAACTCATGTAGTTGAAAAACAATCCTTTCCAAATCAAGATACTAATTTCAGACATCAGCCAGAGTTTGTAAGATCAGATGGGAGGAAATTAGAGATGGAAAAACCAGACGAGCAAGTGAGTACTGTAAAAGATTTGAAATCACGTTTCGAAAATATAAGCTTAAAACCAATGGAAAAATCAGCTTCTAAGGCAGCTGAAGTTTCCTCGATGGAGAAAATTAAAAGTTCATCTCCTTTAACATTGCCTAATGGATCATCACCACTACCATTCGTCGAAAACAAAGCAGATCAGGAAATTAAAGCTGAAGAAATAAAAAGCAATTTAATTAGTAGCGCTAAACTAGAAGAGTTAAAAAGGAAACCTAACAAGAAAAAGAATGTAACTTTCTGCGAACAAGTAGTATTAGTTGCAACGGCTGAAGAAGACAAGGTAAACAGTTATATACCAAATCCTATTTTGGAAAGAGTTTTGAGATCGGTACTTCATAGAGATTCTCCCCACCCAGAAACAAAAGAAATTGCTGTTCATTCTGTAGTACCTTTGAAAAGAAACGATTCAGGAAGTTATGGACAATGTTCAGCTAGAAATCAGCCAGAAGCAAAGGAAAATGGACAAGAAGACAAAAATGCTGTTGATTCAGATAAAAGTTCACTTCAAAATGACAAGACTGTAGATAACATTGCTAGGGCGAATGGATTCCAGAGAATGTTACCATCTCCAGTTCCAAGTAGGCAGATTACAAGATCTCAAGCACCCAATCAGTTAGCACATTTGCAACAGAATATGTTCAAATCTCAAAATGGCCTACCGATAACATCACAGGCATCTCTTGTACATAACGGCTTAGCCGAACAACCTATAAATTCAACAGAATCTCAGTATGAAATGCATTCATTACAGTACTACCCTGAAGATTCAGTTTCCCATGCAAATAGCAACGGACCATTTCAAAGGGATTCATACATGATGACTAAACAAATGCCAGACATTGATATGACGAAATATAATTTACTTACTACTAGTGGTTTGAAATCTGATTTCAGTTCTTTATGCCAAACAGATTTGGAACAAAAGAATGTTGTAATGGACCATATGGTGAATGGATCTCTTTCTGCTGAACATGTGGGGTATGAATCTAGTTTAGTTGCAACTCAAAATTCAAATGCTGGAAATAATCAACATCTCATGCAAAATGCACAAATTCACAATTTACATCCAGTGCAACATCAGATAGTATACAATCAAAGTTATTCTAGTCAAAGTGGAAACAGTTTAGCTTTACCACCACTTAATGTGTTACAAAGTAAGTCGCAACCTGTGAATATGGCAGTTTCACAAACCACAAGTCCACTGTCTCCCAATATTATTCAGAGTCCTTATCAGCATGTCCCATTTCCTCCAACTAACCAGTATGGAACAAATGTACAACAAAATGTCATGCATGGTCAGTTAGCTCAGACAAATCAACACATTCAAAATTTAAGGCAGCAACAATTAACAAATTCTCAACAAACAGCAAATTCATTATCTCAATTGCATCAACAGCAAAGAAATATACCGTCCCCCAATATACACAATCAAATGTTACAGAATCAACTAAGACAACCACTTAACAACCATACTAACGGCTTAAATAGTCAAAATATGCAACATTATCAGATAAATCAAAATCATCAATTGAATAACGGTTATCAGTTGAAGAACAGTTCAGCCATTCAGCCAGCATTGATGGATCAACAGCATAATTCAGGATATTCAAGTATTGTGCATAGTCAGGTTCCAACTAGTTGTTCTCAGTCACGACCTTACCACCAAATATCACAAAATTATACATCTCAGCAACAGCTGATGATGCCAGGAAATGTTCAACAACAGGCTCAGATAAACCACAATCATATGAATGGCGCACCCATTCAAAATATCACATCTAACGCCGGTTTACCGGGGCAAACAGGACAAGTATGCCCGGGAAGTAGTAATGGGGCGCCATCTCCATCACTTCCGCTTAAATCTCAATCATTACAGTTGTCCATACATCAAGCCCAGCAGCCTTCACTGCAACAGCCATGTTATATGCCATTGCCTCAAAAAGTTCGACCTCATCTTCCGAATGGATTATCACTTCAGAATAAATCTCGGCCTGCAACTTTGTATCACCATGAAGCGCCTATACAAGACTATAATCAACAGCAGCAGATAAAGAAGGATGTACAACCTAGATCTGAAGTGTATCAGAGAGTACCTAATCCAATGTTGAATGAACAGTATCCAACACAGAATCAATATGCAAGTAATACGATCAATACTACTTATCAAACTTCACAAGTTCCTAACAACCAATTGCCAAACTGCAATCAACAACAAAATGGTCAGGTAACTCAACAACCAGGAATAAAATATTCACCTTATCAACATCCGCCTCCTCCAAGGCAGATGGATCCTACCAAAATACAAAATACTGTTCGCAGTTCTGTTTGCAATTTGTGTAAAAAGAAACAGATAGTACCACCGGCCACTTATTGTACTGATTGTGATTTTTATATGTCAAGGTTTAAAACAAGGAATAATTTTTAATAACATTTTCGTTTTTACTATAACGGTTAATATTTTATATGTAAATATGTACAATTTGTTCTGTAAATTCTGTATAGTAATTATAAGTTTCTATTTTAAACCAATTTGAGGTTTGTAAATTTAAAAAATTGTCTGTAGAAATGTGATATTCATGTATTATAAGGAGTCAAATGATCTCAGATATTATTACTCCCATTTTTAATAGTAAGTAAATTTTATGTATGAAAAAAATAGCCAGTAAAGTTATAATGCTCTGTTTTAAGAGCTGTTTTTTATAATAAAAGAAAAATCAGTTACTATATTAAATATTGCCTTCTTTTTTTATAGCATAACCTTATCTTCCAAAATTAGTTTTAAGTAATTTTCACTTAATCAAAGAATTCTATAATTTTATTTTATGATAATTAAACTTTGAACTTAATTCTAAATAGATTACCAAAGAATTATAAAGTGATTGACTAAGATCCGATTCGGCAGACATATTTTCTTGATATATGTTTAAAGTCAGTAACTTTAAATCCTTTGTATGTTACAAAACAAAACTTATACTCCAAAATAATACGTATGGTTCATCAAATTTACTGATATTTTTATGCAAATTGAAATCCTTGATGCCATAGAATTTTCAGTTTAACTTGTCCAGCTTGTTAACCGATACTTAATTTCCTGTTTGGATTATGGGTTATTTTCCGTTGCTCGTTTTCATATAACATTAAAATTCTGCTATGGTTTTAGTAAAGTCTATCAAAATTGTCTAGATAGTTACTATAAAGAACTATGCTATATATATAATAAAGACAATATCAATTGCCATTATTACTTTATGTGTTATGTAAAAATCAGCAAAAAACAAATTTAAAATACATTTCTAAAATAAGCTTATATCTAGCAATATTGATTATTAAAACATTGTTTTTCCTTAGAAAATGCATAAGTTCAGTCGGATCTATAGTTTAAGTTAATATAATAATTTCAATAATTTTTCGACGTTTAGCGGGATTTCTCTTAGCATCTACTTAGTAAAAATAGTGCCAAAAAAAATAGACTTTTTTTTTGTTAGTTATCAAAGAATAACTAATTTTTATAGTTACCGATTTATAACTTTTTTACGCAATTTTTTCACTTTCCCTTACTACTAGTTTGAAATAGGAATATTATATCTCATCTTCATTGAATATTTATTTACAATTAGGAATTCTACAATATTGTAAAAGGATAATAAAATAGGTGAAATTCCTTTATACATACAGCTCATACTTCCATTAATAATGAATGATATTGATAATAATCTAGATGACTAAAATCACTCACCCAAATCGTGAAACCCAAATTTTCTTTCTGCTTTTCACAACTTCCAGTGGACAAATTTCTATTAAATTTGGAATATTTGTGTCAGGTGTTGGAATTGTACAAGCACATTGAACGAAATGACAAATCGTATCAAAAGAAAATCATACATAATTCCCTTGAATAATTTTTTGCAGAAAAACATTTCAAAAGTGATGGTAAGTAAATAAAATTTATTTTAATGAAATTCACTGGACCCTTTTTCTAAAAAGCCATGAGAAAAAGCAGCAATGGTGATACATCCCGATGAATTTCATGGAAATCTAATCAGCTTCCTAAGAAAATTTTACCAAAATGTCAAATTAGAATTTTTGTTCTTCGAAAATGATTGTGCATGAATATTTTAAAATTAAGTTTTGGCTTGACAATTTTGTGAATTCAAATTATATTGTAACTTGACCTTGCCAATAAGTAAGTATGTAGCTTTTTTTCTGGCAATAAAAAAATAAAATATAAAATATTTCCAAAGAAAAACTTATATATTTCAAAGGCAAGTCTGAATAACTTATGTATTTTTAAGACAAAATAATTTCGAAAATCTGATACATATAAAACGCATTTTCGCATCGTGATATAATAAATTACAGGAGAAATGTTTTTAGTATTTGCAAAAAAGATGTTTAGTCTTATGTATTAGTCGTTTTTATTCTAACGAATTGTCATCTGTTTTCATTCTATAACGCCGATCGCTTTAGTTGAATATCTAGTAATCAACTATATATCTGAAAGAGTTCAAGATTTCAAAGTATGAACCTGATACACTGAAACATACGGTGTTACACTGTGAAACAAAATTGAATATAAACTTAATATCAAGCCTGAAAGTTAACAGTGAAATGTATGATTACATAATATAAATTTAAGAAGCTCTCTTTCTAACATATAAGTTTCTTCGAAATAAATATATTCTGAAGAAACTCGTAAGAAAAGCGTCGTAACAGATTTTTGCTATTTACAGGCCGTGGAGGACAATAAAATGATTCTTTTCTGAATAAAATTTTTCATTGAAATTTGGGTATTAGGTCAAAGAACGTAAATGTCTCATACCTCTTTTTCTTTTCTTTTTTTATTCTATGAAAATTATAAATTCGAAATTATGCAAAATGAATTAACTGAAAAAAAGAATTTATAAATGTGTAAACTTCATATAGTACTTTATCTATTATTCAATGATAAAGAAGTGAAAATTCGTTGTCTTGACGTCGTTTATTCCCGCAGGAATTGCACAAAATGTAGTTTGGCGTAAATTTCTGCTCGTAAAACTGGAAGCTTCTGGATAGAAACCAGCATGCATATTATATTCTAGACCTAACTCGAAAATAGCACTAAAACTGGTTATGGGGTACTAAAATGTGAGATTGAATCTCTACAATTAGAGAGGGGGGTCAACACTTTTTGAAAATAAATTGGAAACTGAATTCTATTTGCTGATTGTAATGTATTTTCTTTCTATTTTTAATGAGAAATACTGACGAAATTAAAAAAATAATTTTTGCTTGGTTTGTTTTGGAAATATAAATCCCTGACTATCAGGCTAGCCAACTTGTCATTCAGAAAGTGCGCGTGTGTATGTCAGTGAATGTGTAGTGTAGTGAGAGGGAGACGATCATCTGCTCACCCTGCTGGTAAGCTCGGGAATCTTTTTTTTTGCAAGTCCTGTTGAAACTTGAAAGTTGTGTTAAATGATGGGCCTTTCAATTCTTTTATGTATTGTGCGCGATGGTGCAAAGTTTTCACATTGATATATCAATTATTGTTAGTTGAAATTTATTAACGTGAGTTATCAATGTATCACATTCACTCTTCCAAACATCTGGGAAGCCGCTATGATGTTTGACATTGGTATAAACTATGGCTGAAGAATTGCTTGTCGTTTTAAATAAGAAAGATCCTACTTGTGGCCTAGGATTTTCACTCCTAGGAACACCTGGACTTCCACCGATCATATATGATATTGTGGAGAATTCCCCTGCTGCCGAAAGTGGTAACGTAAGTAAACTTTCTCTGTGCGTTTTTTTTTGTTTTTGAATTAAAGGTAAAAGTGTTCGCATGACCTCTGCATAAATAAGTTTATTCTTTATTTTAAATATTCATATATTTGTTTAAAAGTTAAAGTTGTTTATAACTTTAGAGGTTAATTTCTTGTTTTTCTTTGCTTTATTGATTTCTATTCTTATTATGTGTGTTTATTGGAAGGTTTCTTTAATTGTAGGCGTTGTCATAATTTTGTTTGCTTCTTTCACCTTTTTTTTTTTTATCTCTTTTCCTTTTAAATAAGCTCATTAAAAAAATATTTACGTAATGGTCTAGCACATTTGTTTTCCCAAAGGAATTTATATTGATTTTTATACAGTCATGTAACTTTGAATTTCAGATTATAAGTAGAAAGAAAAAACTTACCATTAACATATTTTTGTTGGTAGTAGTTTACTTAAATGGTACTCTTAATATTTTGATTAAATTGTCATTAAATTTTAAAATTGATACCTCTTTAAAAATAGTTCATCTGCCTAGTTATTTTACCTTGAGTTAATGAGGAAAGGAATAGTTTAGATTCATTAGGTTTTCCAGATGTATTTTTTTTATGAGGATGTTTTTAAGTTAAATAAGAATATTTTGATTCATCTAAAAAAAGAAAACGAAAATGAGTCATTAGAATTTTGATGAATCATAAAATAATTGCCGATTTACACCTTAAAAAATTATAAATGGTGTATTTTTGGTCATTATTAAAAATATTTGAATTTTATCAAATTTGTTTTTATCCTTTTACTGCACAAAATTTCTGAATTTTGTTAATATAAGTGAAAAATTATTTTCTCTTAGTTTCATTTGCTTATTGGTATAGCATGTGCTTAGTTTATGTAAAAATATTATATAGGTATTAAGGAATGTTTTTAATTAAATAATTTTTTATTATTTTGAAATTGAGCTGCTATTTTAATATTTCTTTTATTTTGAAAAATGCACTAATCATAAAAAAGGAGTGCTGCATAATTGGATATAAATAATTGCACAAATTAACAGGATATTTCTCTTCTATTTTTTTTTTTTTGTCCTGGGAATTCTCAGTTTAACGTGCTTACGAATTTACATTAATGGCTCAACTGATCATTTAACAGTGAAACTATATAGATATTATTTATTGTAATTTTTTAATAGATTTATTTTCAATTTCAAAAATAATGTCTCATTTTTATTTATAAAATTTAAATTCTTCCTTGATCATATTATTGGCAATTTCTTTATGATAAAAAGCTTGAATCAATCAACAAAAAAAGAAGAATCGAAAGTTGAATAAATGATTTTGGACTTTCACTTTTTAATTTTTATCTGAGTTATTGGAAATCTGTTGGATGTTATCATTTAGAACCATTCTAAATTCAGTAGTAAGATTTCATTGTTACCATAATATTAAGTACTACTGGGAATTAGATTTTGTTTTACTGCCTTCTAGTGCTAAAGAGTTCATGTTGCAGTCGAGTCAGATTTTCGAAATTGTGGTTTCATCGCATGTATATGTTTTAAGGAATCCTAGGTAGTAGGAAAAAATATTTATGCATTGAAGTGAGTATCTCGTGAAATTCTAATTAATTATCTTCGAGGTATATATATATATATATACCTCGAATTATATATATAAGAAAAATTAGAGAAAGTTCAAAGTTAGTAGTTATTAATGTGAGATTCGAAATGTACTTTGAGTATAAATCCGTCCATCAGAAGTTCCTTTACTAATTCTCTACAAAATAATTGCGACGTTTTTCTATACTAATAATAACTTCACACATTAGGGCATATCACTTCTATCTGAAACATTTTTCCGAGAGAAAGTTTATCTTAGCGGGAAAAGCGGAGGAGGCCTTAGGCTTTCCTCTACAGTTTTAGTAAATAATACAGGTGCAGCATTTAAATACTTTTAAGATGTATTTCCACAATACCATAATAATAAGAGTAAAGTATTAATGAAATTTAAATGTGCTAAAAAATGTTTGCACGTTTAACAGGTGAAATTAAGAGAAAGTTTCAGATAAAATAATTATCCATTTGTTTCGTATATATTTTTTTTTTTTCAACTTATACAGGAAATTTTTAATGCATAATATGTTAGTTATGTAAAATGAGGATTACTAATAAAGCAAAATTAAACACATAGTTGTTAAGTAAAAAAAAAAAAAATGAAGAAAGTTAATAAATAAATTGGCGTCCGCTTTAACAATTGCACTCTACACTTTTTTATTTATTTTTTCTTCATTAAAATTAATTTTATAGAAATCTTGTACTTTTATAAATTAGAATACAGGCTAATTATAATTTTCTTCTGTTTGGATATTTGAATGTTAATTATAGAATATTTATTTAAATTGCAAAAGAAAGTAGGTGAAACGTATGCACACTGCGTTGTCTGATTCAGCACATCTTTCTTTCCTAAAATTTTTCATGCAGAAAATCTTTATCTCCAACTAGTTCTTTTCTTTTATTTCACTTTTTTACTTGCAGAAAGTGATTCAGTTATTATGTTGATGATACTTTTTTTTTATAATAATTTACTGATTAATACATTTTTTTTTTTACTCACTCGTTGCAAAATGTAAGTTTTAGTTTATCTACAAGATATAAGATCATATTTAATCTTATTTTTATCAAAAAAAAGTATTAATATAAATTATTGCAGGTTGAAGCTGGCGATGTCATTTTAAAAGTTAATGAAACCGATGTAAATAGGCTTAACACAAAAGAAGGTACCTATGCGTTATTTATTTTTGTTTTATAAGTTTCCACATTTAATGTACAATTTATAATAATTATTATAATATTTTATGTTCTAATTTATTTGGAATAACCTTTTAAGCATATTTCTTTTATATCATTATAAACAGTTTTATTATTTTTGCTGTTTCACTTTATTATTTATTGATTTCAGTGCTAAAATGCCTCCGTTTATGCGAAAATCCAGTTTCCCTAAAATTAAAGAGGGGTGAGTTATGCTATAACAAAATTACTCTAATAAGTAAAATATTTTATTTTAATTATATCTCTCTTAGAGATTATAATGCATCTATTACAACTAGTTGAATACAATCTGGGACATGGACAAGATAATTTTGTTTTTTCAATATTACATAATAAAAAAAATTTATTAAATAATTATATATGCTGATGATGTTAATTATTAATTCCAGTTCATTGGATAATAACAATTTAATGTATTGATATTTCATCGAGAATTTCTTAATCATATTTTTTTTATTTTTAAACAGATATATAAAAATTTTGTCATATTTCAGTAATCCCCATTCAAATGGGAGATGATTACTGTAAACACGATTGACGCTTACTTTTTCTAGATTTTTGACATTTAAATTGCTGACCATTAGAATGGGTGAAATTTTATCTTGTATAATTTGTTCATGCGCTTCATTTTCCATTCGGAAGCCTTTATTTCTCTCTCCTTTTTTTTTTTTTTTAATAATTTTTTCTTTGGTTGGCAAACAATTAGAACATTATATTAAGAGGCAGATATAATTGGTAATGTGATTAATACACATCGGATTAGTTTAATTTATCAGAGAACTTCAACTGATTTCCTGTGATGCCGTAATTATAATTAAACTGATCTCAAATTCGGTCTTGATTCGTAATTTATAATTTTGTAATCGTACCTTAAAATTTTTGTCTCATCCTGATCTCTTCTTGAAGCCACTAACTGGTTCCACTCATTGTGACCCAGGGTAATTGCATATAACGGCTATATTAGAGCGAATACTTTAATTATGTATACGAGAATTCGGGCATTATTATTTTATTCATCTGTGGGATGAAAACAAGCCCTACGTTATCCAAAGTTCTCTAGGCCTATGTACTATAGCTACGCCAGAGAAAAACAACAGTCCGGATCTAGAACAAAAATCCACTCCGGGTCTAACCCACCTAATTCATAACAGTATGAACAAATCCTTACCCTTTAAAGGGAAGTAGCCTAAGCTCTTCCACGGATATTCTGGCCTAATTGGTCGTGAACCTAATTTCCTTGCAACCCACGCAATCTGTATGGATGTTCCTTCCGCCGTCTCACAAAGTCACAATAGGGATCTGGCAGAAGACTGATTACGTAGAGGTTTCCTTAAACCACAAACGCAATTTCGGGGCATAGAAACTCTCCAAGTTATTTTAAATTAAGGAAATCCTTATGTTGTAGTTAGAAATATCTGTTAAATAGAAAATGATCTGTTCTGAATATTACTTTTCAAGTAATATTATATGAGTTGGGGGAAAAAAGGAGCTGCAATAAATAAAAATTATATTTACAGATAAAATAATATTGAAAAAAACAATACATAATTACAAAGCACTA
Organism: Triatoma infestans; assembly: GCA_011037195.1. NCBI lineage: Eukaryota > Metazoa > Arthropoda > Insecta > Hemiptera > Reduviidae > Triatoma > Triatoma infestans. Next base: position 9,338 of record JAAEAF010004736.1, on the reverse strand, counting down.
TTCATAAAGTGTCTGGTATACAGGTTTCATTGTTATTTTTCTTCTTATAAACAAAAAATATATTTGGACGAAAGGGTGGCTGTTCGATGTATTGCAAACACGATCACTAACAAAAGTCCTTAAGAATTGAGCCTGTTGAAAGAAGCAATTTAATTATATGTCATGTTAAGTAGAGCCATTATTACTGGTTTGTCTTACTGGATAAAATCAGTTTTTGTGGCCATTGTTGTGTGTGAACCCTCTTTTAATTAAGTCGGTAGGACTCTGGTCGCTGCGAAAACTGGTCTGTTCTGAAAGTAGGTTTAACATATGAGTTTGTTCTTCCTAAGATACAATACAAAAATCTTAATTTTTAAAAACAATATACATATTTTAAATGAAAAGCCCACGAAATTGAGAACTTGAAAATTCTTTAAAAAAATTAAGTAAAATCTTCTTTTTTTTTTTTATATTAAAATTGCATAGTGTGATTTTGTAAAACATGATATATCTGGCCGATTAACTGTGTTAATAGTTAAGAAACAGTAAAAAATTATGGGTAAAAAATAATTTGATGAATAGAAAACAGTTTGGTTACTTGTCTCAGAGTATAGGGACTGAATATTGCAGACCCGGTGGTGAAGGCACGAGTGAGGCATTACTTATCATTACCTGTACAATACCGAGGTGAGATGAACTTACCAGAGCTAATCTCTGAGGCTGGTGATTCCGGTGATTATTCGCCGCCACCAATTGTCGAACCACCGCCTCCTATACATCCTCCACCATTGGAAGATGTTACCAGAACCAATGGAGATGCAGCAATGAAAGGATCTCAACCAAAATTCGAGGCATTTGTAATGACTGGAGATCGCGTACTTAAAATATGCAGGACGCAACAAGGTTGATAAATTTTTTGTAATAATTTTTATTGCTTAGCATTTATCAGTAAAATTAAACCATTTTTCATAAAATAAAATCACTTTTTTTTTTTATGTAAAGACAGTTCGAAAACTCGAAACAACACTTATTAAAATCAAATATGAGTACAACATTCCACATTGTAAATGCAAAAATTGTACATTCCACTTCCCGTGATATGGACCTTACTATTGAAACAGTTTTAAATTGGAACTGAATAATGCAGTAAGATGTTTTTGGATTATCTGAAAGTTCGGATTAATTTATATATAAGTTCGGGAAAAATCTGCTTAGAAAATTTAAGAGAAATTGGAGGCAATAAATCTGCAGTATGAGTTGTGCTTATGAGTAGTATTATTCGATTTTAATACTTGTTAGCTATTTGTATGTTTATGTTTTGTTTATCATATAATGTGTATAAATACTACAAGGCTAAGTTGAGTTTTTGGTTTAACTGTCAGTGGACGAGAGCAGCAGCAACCCAGTGAAACACTTACCATTACGTCTTTATCATTAATCTAAAAAGATGGTAAGACTAGCCATATGGGTTTTCTGTAGAGTTGCTGATGAGAGGTTTCGAATTGATGGATTAGAATAATAAGGAAGAGGAACAAAGAATTTTCTTTATTTTAACCTCCTCATTTAAAATATATTGATATTAACACGGAGTATTTGAAAAAACGATGTTTGCATAAACATGATATGTTTAATTTAATAATAAGCAAACATTCTGCCTGGGAACCAGGTGGTATTCAACTTTACATGACATTTATGTGGAAGAGACTGAATCAAAGAACTTTGGCAGGTTATAAGATACCTTGTAAGATTGTAGCCTTTCATGTTGAAGGTTACTTCATTCATTCCTTTATAAATGCTATAAAAACTGAAATGCCCAGTATTCATTATGTGCTAAGAATCAGATATATCCAATAGGAGATCTTTAATGGGTAATTATTTACAAGTGTGCCCCCAAGATGGACAACTAGCTACAGTAACCTGCTCACATGAACAATCACATATAAACCATCTTGTTTAATATTTATCACTGAATTCAAATTATTTTAAAAGACATATTAATTGGCCAGTGTTCGCTAATTCAAACTTACATTTCTGGGGACAATGTTTGAAGTTAAACCCTGATTGTGTTTCGTATTTTTTACTTATATTTAGTCTGATACTTTTTAAAATGAATGAAAATGTGAAATAAATAAAGAAATGTGAATGAATAAATAAATCAGAAATATCATAAATGTGAGTGTAATAAGAGTGGGAGTGAGCAGGTTACTGTAGCTAGTTGTCCATCTTGGGGACACGCTTGTAAATAATTATCTTTAACCTAGGGAGTTCAATTTGATTGAAAAAGGGTTTAATGGCATGCTGTTAGTTAATAAGAATCTAATATACAAACTTTCTAATTAATGACAATTTTTTTATAGGGTCTGTACTTCCGAAACAACAACGAAAAGTCGATTCATTACGAAACAACATGCACAATTATAATAACCATCAGAGGCATAATTCTGTACCTACAAGTCCTATCGAGGCTGAGCGACATCCAAAGTTAAGAACAAATTCAGCTGGCACATCGCCAACGCCGCCAGCTGGCGGACCTTGTCCAGTTGGAGGCGGTGGTCCGGCTTCTTTGTATGTAGTTAGAACATCAAAATCAGAGGATCATCTACAGAGTAATAAAGATTCATTGTCAGCTGTATCCATTGAAATTGATGACGATGTTACTTCTTCTTTAAACACATTACTAGATACTCGGCAAGAAACAGAGACTGAAGATCAAAGAATTGTGTGGACCTATAATGCACCTCCCCTTACTGATTCTTCTACAGAACATACCACATCATCTCCTCATAGGTATGTAAAAATTGCTAAAATTTATGCTTTATAAATCAATACTGTAAGCAAATAATGTACGTATCGTTAAGGATATTAATTTAGTTATTAAGAAAAAGTAGTTAACTTGTCTTTGTTAATGATTTGACTTCTCTGCGATGCTTATTAACCATTTTGTTACTTTCTAAAATTGATTATGTTTTATTTTGAGGATATAATATGATCAAAGTATAGTAGCTCAGTTTCATGTATAAATTGTAATAGTTTTATGTCTTCTTTTTCATTTTTTAAACATTTCATACTTCTTAAATCATAAATATTGTGATGAAATAATCATTGTATTTATTCACACATTTATTTACTTATTTATTTATTTCTTAGTGATAGTGAATTTTAGATAAGTAGCATGTGGTGCATGATTATAGAATTCCATTTTTATTATAATTTTCATTATTGAATGTGTGATTAGTGGTTCAGTAGATAGAAATTTATTTCACCAGATATATAAGAAATCTCAATTTGATATTCTATTTAGACTCAGTAGGATATTTAACAAGAAATTTTCAGATAAAATACATAACTGGAAGTGCTACTTTACTGAAAATTTTCGTTTTCCAATTTTCTTTAAACTTGATATGCTAACTTCACTTACAAAAGGGCTATCAATTTTATTTGAAACATTTTTCTGGGAAAATTGATTTGTGTGATAATTAGGGAAATGATATATAAGATTAGTTCTTTCCTCAAAAGTCCAAGTCAGTATACTTTACGGCTCGATTTTTCATCTATAAAATATTAAGAGCATCTAAACGTTTAGTAAAATTGCAAGATGTAGATTGTGTAGAGTATTGGCTAAAAAGGTAAATCTAGTGCTGTTGTTGATTCTTGGATGCTTGGATTTATGGAGAGAACGTACCCAAGTAGTTGAACACCAACTACCTCTGCAATGCTCGTGTGTATTGGTGCTAAGGGTATCAGGTATGTATTGTTAATTTTACCTGGGATTTCCGCAGGGCGCTATAATATGTGTATAGTATGAATTTAGGGGGGTCATTGTAAAGTTGATCGTGTTAGGCTGGGATTGCGGTAAGGAAGTCAAGATCATTGAAGAATGGCTAGTTTGTAGAAGTTGCAATTAAAAGTGTGAGAAATGCAGTAAGAGATGGTCAAAGATGTTTAATATTGAAATGTAGTTTTTATTATTCTCAATTATACTGCCATATCTTCATCTAATTTAAATACTACCATATAGCATGAGATAATCAAACTTGTAACTAAAATAAACTTTACATATGAATGCAGTACGAGTAATTACATCATCATCGATCGAATAATCAACAAAAATAATATTTAACACAGATAATTGGAATTTAGGAATTTGGTGGGTTGTTACATTTGGTTTTGTACAGATTTTTTTAATTACAAATATTTTTCAAATATTCCTTAATTCTAATTTACAAAGAAATTAAAAAATTTCGTTGCAGAAATAGGACACTTTTCTTATTACCTTTCAGTTTGAATAAATATTACTTACTTTATTAGATAATTAGTATTATAATGAATGCATACATTGAATAATCTTGCTGTTTGTAGTGCAATTAATAGCCGAGTTAAATAATGGGAATCTTTATAAGAAATTCATTTCGATAATATCTTCTTTTTAAACTAAACGAATAATAAAGTTCTAATTAATAGTGTTTATTATTACTTTTCCTCTTTTTATCAAATATTAATCCATCGATAAGGTTGTAGGAATGTTCTTCATATTTCTTAGTTTATATAAGTATTTATATATATATTTTTTTAACTCTCCCATTTTAGGTCAGGATCGCCTGCGTCACCCACATCGGTGAGCAGTTCTGTAATGTCTTCATCAACATCATCCGATTCAGATAAAAGAGGTATTGGAGGGACTGTAGATGCTGGTAGATTAATGCCAGGATTGTGTAGTACACAAACAAATAATAACAATACCGATCTTTCACAATCGGAAGCTGTATCCAATATATCATCACCAGATTTTATTGAAGAAGATTCTGAGATAATAGCGAAAGATTTAGTTATGGAAGTTAGTGATCCTAGTGATAGCGATAGTACTTTACTAGTGAGTGAGACTACTAAACGTAAAAGAGCTGGCTCTGATGGTGGTGCTGGTGAACATAGGATTGTAATTCAGGTAATGTATTACATTTTTATTTTAATTGTAGACATAAGATTCCATGTGGCATCTGTAACAGTTTACACTGTTAAAAAATACATTATTCTTGCCAATACATTCTATGATTGTTGTTGTTATGGGGTTCACAGAGCTGGAAAGCATTAGAGATATTTTCCGTGATAGTCTGCTTCATGGAGGCTGTTGTCTGCTAGTGATAACCTGCTATGAAACAGGCTACCACAGAAGATATCTCTGATACATTCTGTGAGATCACCTTTTTTCTCAAAAAAGAAATACAATCTGGCTGTCAGTAAGTTTTGTCTTTAATATTATTCTTAATTTTAAGCCGGTAAGAATTAATGAAAACAAGGGATAATCTCCCAAGATATCCAGTATATTAATGGTTTCAACCATATATTCAATAATTTTTTCGCTACTTTTAAACATAGAAATTTCATTTTTCAAAACATTTTTATAGAACAAAAGTGGTTCTTCTATAAACGATTTCTATTCTCTAAACTGGGATTTCTTCATATATCTAAAAAGGCAGAAGATGTTTAGAGTTTTTGTTTCATTTTTTTTTTATAATATTGAATGAAAATTATGCTAACAAAACAAAAAGTCGCATATTTCATATTTTTCTATTGTAATTTAGAGTATCCATATACAATTTCATCTATTTCATACTATGGTCGGACAAAAATATGGAAGATATATAGTTTTTACTCAAACAAATACACAGATTTTTAGTAATTATTTTAATATTTAAGTGTTACCATGGAATCTTTCGATATATAGCTAGCTATATCATTAGTCTTAGTTTTTATTTGAATGTTTATTTACATTCATTTCTATTGCCGTTGAGCCTAATGGATGAAAACAAATATGATAGGCTGTATTATTTAAAATCCCCTCCACTTTTAATTTTTATCAATGTTTGTACGAGTGTGTTTTGGTAATATTAGTCACCGCTTCCTTTCCATTATGTTGTCAGTACTGTGTGAATATATCCATTCTTCCAATGAAACTTAATTCTGTAATAGTTAAATATTTCTTAGTCCCATTTGTTGTTATATTTTCAATGTTAACATAAACCAATTGTATTAACAATCACAAATAAATATTGTAGGTAAAAGGCCCTGATAAACAAAGTGATAGTAGTAGTCGATCAAATAGTCCCCGAGGAAGTGGTAGATTCAAGGGTAATACAAGAGAAATGGAATTATATTCACCAGATAACTATGAGGTATGATTGCCAAAATTAATCCATCAATTGTTTATCTCATACTTATCATTTTAAACTATGGTTCTAAGATAACATTTATAAAACTTAATCATATCTTTAGGAATATATATTTATTATATTCTGTACATATTTCTGGGTGATCTGTTCGAAGAATGTATTCCTCAATTTCATGTTGCTTGTTAAATTGAAGTTACTGAAATATTTTTAATCTTTTTTTTTTTTTTATTAATTTAAAAAAAAATTCTCAAATGCTGCCGTTAATTATTTTTTCCAATATTTTTAAACATTTTAAGGATGACGAAAGATTAGTACAACTAACAGAAGGTGCAGCAAATCTTGCCAAATCTGTATCTCCACCTCCTGTACCTTCTGGAAATTTACATTCATCCGGTGGCGAAGAGGATTCTGATGTTGAATCATTGCATAGTTATCATTATAGTCCTAAAGCTGTTGATATTCCTTCAGCTGTTAGATTGGCAAAAAGGTTGTATACTTTGGATGGATTTAAAAAGTCTGATGTATCAAGACATCTTAGTAAAAAGTAAGAGAATTTTTTTTGTTATTATGTATTTGTGTTTTAAAAATGTTTATATGAGACTGGTTACAATTCGGCATAAAGATTTCGGTTCTTAACATCAAGTTTCTTGTCAGTTCTTAGAAATTTCTCGGAAACGGTTTTGACGATGTTCTTTAAACTTTGCTGGATTTAGGTAGTTATATATCTATCACTTTTATTTGAAATATTTTTCCGAAAGTGCTTTTTGACGGTTAAGGCTTTCTTGTAACTGAAGTACCATTTCAGTTATATCGTGCCATCATCTAGGCCTGTCCTATTCAGTGATGGACGCAGGAGATGAATTAGGAATATATTCCTCTGCAATTTTGACCATAACACAAAAATAAGGCATTAAAATGGATCCTTCAGTTATAAAACTCAAATATTTATTCATTTTCTCCAATTATTGCACCTAAGAGATAGATTACGGCTAAGAATTGCTTTCTGAGCATCTTTTCACAAACTTTTTACAGTATTCTAGAAAAATTCGGATACCTCCCGAAATTTTTTTTTTTTTATCGCTTCTGAGAAAAACTAAGGACAATCAAGTTAAAAATTCCAAGTTTGAAAAAACTTTATTATTAAAAAGTTGAAAAACGTAGAAAGTCCTCCATGTAAGTGCTTTAATCCAGATTTTTTTTTTTCTTCCAGTAATGAATTTAGTAGGGCTGTTGCAGAAGAGTACCTGAAATATTTTTCATTTAGTGGAGACACTTTAGATGGAGCTTTAAGAAAATTTTTGACGCAGTTTTGTTTAACTGGTGAAACGCAGGAAAGGGAGAGAGTACTTGTACATTTTAGTAAAAGATATTTAGACTGTAATCCTGGCATCTATTCATCACAAGGTAATTAATTAATTACATGAAGTTAGTGATTCTTGTTTTGCAATTCATACATATTGTTGCTTTGTTTCTGTACTGTTTACGAGATGTTTTTAGTTAAGGAGGCCATTTACAAAAAAAAGAGATATACTTTATAACAATAAGAATAAATTACAATAGTTTATGGTCTTACATTTTTGATGATTGCATATCAAATAAGTCCATGATAACATTTTTTTCGCACTAGATTTTTCATAACTTAAGCTTTACTAATATACAGGTTTGTAATGTAATGTAATGTTACTAATGATGATACAACATTAAAATTCTTTATGTTCGAATTTTTGCAAGGAGAAAACATCTCGAGAAAATAATGAATTAAACAAGAATTGTGAAGTATCAGCAATAGTACTACTCAACCCAATAATTCTATATATATATACTTTTGAAAATTGTGCATATATCACTACAAATAAAATTTGTACATTATTTTTATTAAACAGATGCGGTACATACATTAACCTGTGCAATAATGCTGCTGAACACAGATCTACATGGCCAAACAATTGGAAGAAAAATGACCTGTAATGAATTTATTGACAATCTTTCAGAATTAAATGATGGGGATAATTTTCCAAAAGAAATACTCAAAAATCTTTATCAGTCAATTAAAAATTATCCTTTGGAATGGGCTTTGTGAGTATCTTATTATAGAAATATCAATTACTTTAATTTGAAATAGAATCATCTATTTAGAGATCATTAAGCTCAACAGTTTTTGTTTTTTCAAAAAGTTATTATTTTAAAATAATTTCTGTAAAATTTTAGGGACGATGATACTGAAGATCAAGGTTCAGCAAAGGTGGCGAATGAACGAGAAGGATCTACAATTGTACAAACATCGAAAGGTTTATTCGATGTACCTTCTTCAGCAGCGGCTACTGAGTACAAAAAAGGATATGTCATGAGAAAATGCTGTGTCGAACCAAATGGAAAGAAAAGTATTTTAATACGCTTTATTTTAAATATTAAATAAACAAGGAAACCAAAAAAAAACGTGGTAAATAAAACTAAAATATATTTACAGCACCTCTAGGAAAGCGTGGATGGAAAATGTATTATTGTACACTAAGGGATCTTGTTCTTTATCTACATAAAGATGAACACGGGTTTCGCAAAACTCAATTTAGTGATAATCTGCATAATGCCATTAGGATACACCATTCTATGGCTACTAAAGCAAACGATTATACAAAAAAACTGCATGTGTTCAGATTAGAGACGGCCGATCAGGCTGTTTATCTTTTCCAAACCAGGTAAATAGTTGATTTTCTATATTTTGGGGTCTAGGGAAGGAAACGTTCTGCTGCACTTTTTTTTTTTTAACTAATTTTATTTATTTAATTATTTATTTTTATACATCTGACGATTAAGCCCATATCAGAATCGGGCGAACACGAAAGAAGTAAATATAGGCACCGAGAAAAAGTTTAAATTAGAATTCGGAGAACGGATTACGATTACCGGCCGGAAAATTGGAAAAGGAAAATAGCTTGTATCTTGTAGTGTTCTTAATCCTTTAACATTTCTACTTCAGCATCTTTTTTAGAAATAGTAAGAAGTCAAAGCATAATTTTTACTTTCTCTTACTTCTAGTAAGAGGAAGTATTGTAATCGTTCCAAATTTTCGATATCGAGTTTTCACTGGATAAATCCGTTTTGAGGTTCCCCGAGTCCAAAAAAGTGGTTTATGTGCCCCCAAAAAATGTGTGTGTGTGAGTGTATGTATGTATGTATGTGAACAGCATAGCT